>JBBMEF010021089.1:0-18309 GCA_037832685.1 Sicyos baderoa | reverse complement strand
AAAGGAATAAAGGAAGATGAAAAGACTTTTAACATTGATTTGAATTTTTTACATTAAAAGTCTTGCACGGAGCTCAATAAGATAAACTTAAATGATAAATGATGTTTAGATGGGATGAAAAGACTATTTCTATTTGTTTGTTCTTTTAAATGAAATTATTATTATTATTATTATATTGAAGGTTTAAACTTAAATAATTGTAATGATTTTAATGGCTCTTTTATTTATTGATTTATATCATTAGTTTTGTGTATTTTAATTTTAAAATTTGAAGTTTATGTATGATTCTGGAGTGTTTAAATTTTATTTAGTTCTCTATATTAAATTGTGTGTGTATATATATATATATAAAGTGTTTTTTTTATATAGTGCGCCTTACGTAATAAAGCCATCACCTTTTGGTGCGTCTTGCGCCTCAGGCTCTAAAGGGCCATTGCACCTTAGTGTGCCTTGAGTTTTTTAAAACACTGGTCAATGACTCAATGAAGCTTGTGGAGAATGCTTTCTTGATGCCTCAATGTAAAGAAAGAGTCCCTTCTAACCTTTTTTTATCCACCCCAATGGGTAGAATGATCGTGTTGACGCCTCCATTTCCCCTAATTTTGCAATTTCAGCAAACCCTTCTTAGTAGTCAACTTTTCTACCCAAACAACTATCCTCACGTCTAGTTTCAAGAAAGAACTTTTGGTTTAAAGGAACATCACATAGTCTAGAAAGATCCGAGTGGAACCAATCCAAAAGTTTCTTGTCAAAGACAAGGGTGAAACTTTTTCTCCCTAATTCTCACACTTGAGATTTCACAAAACAAAAATGCCAAAAGATGAAAAAGGTGAGTCACAAAGGTTTCACTATGTAACCACTCTCTCGCTGCCCCTTTTTTGAATAAACTAGGGCCCGCACGTACGAAATTCACTTTTCACCCTCCGACTCTCGTTCCCAATTTTTTTCATGATAAACATGTATAATTGGGGGTTTGCTCCTAATTGGGGTTTTATCATTACTCATTCTCCAAAGAACTACTTTGTCCCCATGGTGAAAATCGGGAAATTGTCCTTTGATCACTTCTTCTTTGGTAATCGATTCCCATTTCAGTAGAAGTTCAAGTTCTTCGTAATTATCAATTTATCATCCTTTCAGACCCCAAAATCTTCTAGGGGCTTCACACGAATTGTCAGATCGCCAACTAACCTTATGGGTATGGGAAGATAGGTAGACTTTTCCAATAACTTTCCTAAGCACTGAGACATGGAAATTGGGTGTATACATGTATTTGCAAGCATATCGATCTTTTATGAGCCACTTTACCAATCTTGGACAACACTTGAAAGGGGCCTTTGTACTATGGTGCTAGCTTAGGATGCTTGTGTTTGATCAAATATGATGGGTAGAAGATACAACTTCAAATAGGCCCAATCATCAACTTCAAACTGAACATCTCGATGCTTATCATTGGCACTCTTTGTCATCCTCTGTTCTGCTTTGTGCAAAGCTTCCTTCAACTTCTCTAACATTGCACCGCGATCACAGAACTGTTGGTCTACCTCTCGAACCATCCTTGTTCCTTTTTCATAGCTCACATTTGGGGTTCCTTAAGGTTACTTCATCAGTTCCTTATCATTTTCTGATGTGTAGTTTCAACTTTCAAGTGGAGTCTAGTGCAAGTGCATTTTAGATTTGAATTTTTTTGGATTGCAACACTATAGCTTTCTTCTTGAATTTGAAAAATTGTGGAGGGAGGCATTACTTTGAGCCTGGCCAGCATTATGATGATACAATAGTTGAAAAAGACAAAAATGAAGCTTATAGAGTGGATTAAGGACGTCTTTGAGTTCACCCATGCCTAGAAAGGTGTCATCATTAATTCTATCAATGATTTTGACTCCAAAGAGCAAGCTTGTGGTTCTCGTGACTGTAGAGGTCTAGTGGTTGTCTCGTGAGATTAGTTGAACCCAATGTTTTAAAAGGCTTAAGGCGGCTTTGAGGCATTTTCTCCCGGTGAGGTGAGGCGTAAGCCTCGAGGCGGTTTGAGGCGTAAGTCTCATTTTAAAGATAAAAAATATATTTAAATCATAAAAATTGAAACCTTTTATATTCCTAACTTTGTAATACTCCTTAAAAGTTGACAAAAACTAAAAAAAAATTAAACAACTTTATAAAAAAAAATCAATAGTCTATTAAATTTTAACAGTAATCTAAAGATTATCTATTGTTGTTGTCACTCTATGTATCCACCAATTCTCCATCATCCAATGTCAATACCCCTTTATTTGTTTTCATAGCATTTCCAACAATCTTTTTCCAATCCTCACTATGAAAGGAAAAATGAGAAGATAAAAAGTTACAACTGTTAACTACTTAATATTTTGTTTTTTCTTTGAAAACTACAAAATAATAATAAAACACTTATTAGTAAAAAAAAACAAAATATGTAGTAGTTTTCTATAGTAAGAAAAATAAAATAAGAAATATATGAAGAAAAAAAACAAAATATCATAAAAATATAATATAATAAGTATAAACGAGTTCCAAAAAGAGCAAGGAAAAACAAAGAAGGGAAATAGAAAGGAAAATGTGCAAACACCCCTGGGTTAAAAAATAAATGTAATAATGTATTGCAAAAATAGAGAAACAAAAAAAGAAAATAATAAAGCATTGTTTAACTTAGTGAATAATTAAAAAAATTAGCAAACAAGAGGTTAAAAAAATCAATTTAAATAAAAGGCGTATGCCTTACGCCTCTCTCCAAAGAGGCGTAAGCCTCACTCTCCACTCTCAAGGCGTAAGCCTTGAGGCTTTTTCTTGCCGCCTCATCGAGGCGTAAGCCTCACACGCTGTTTGAAACATTAGTTGAACCACACATTGACTGACCTAAACAACCTTCATTATTTAAAAAAGAAAAGAAAAATGCAATTCACCTTTGCTAGTTTTTTTCTTTCTACTTGATGCATATGTGTCTGATATTGTTTATCATTGATGTCATAATGTTGCAGGGAAGCTTTTATTGACTACTGGATCAATGGAAACATGCTGACACTTGATATAGCAACCCAAATTTTTAGGATTTTAAAGCAGCCAGATTTCAAGTATCTGACTCAGGTTTCTTTCTGTCTTAATTGTTTCCCTTCTTTTCTTCTCTCAAATATTTGACTTGTATATTGTATGAACAAATGTTGATTATTAAACATATAATAAATTTAGTATACTTTAGAGTATTGTTTCCTATGAAGTGTTTTTTTCGCCCTGGTATAGAAGCATATAAATGACAAACAAGCAGTTCCAAAGAAAATGTCAAACAAACAGTTATCTATGAACAATTTTTTGTTATTTCTTACCTATTTTATTGTAACACAGATTATATTCGGCAAATGGTTAAATAAAATTCGGAGATATCGTCTGAAGTAACCATAAAAATATTTTACGTTTAATCTTGTTCTAGTTCTTGGTAAGGTTGAGTATTTTGATTTTATGACAGGATGACTTCAAACCTGTGCTTCGAGAACTTTTAGCAACGCACCCAGGGTTAGAATTCCTGCAGAGCACTCCAGAATTTCAGGAAAGATATGGTTGGTGGCTCTTTGTCTGAGTTGTCCCGCTTAAAAAATATGGATGTTTATTGTTTTACTTTATATTTTATTTTTCCTAGTACTTTGTCTTGACATCTTTGGTTAGTTGAATCACTCCTTTCTCTACTTTTTGGACTATCTTTGTAACTTCGGTAATTTCATTCATCAATAAAACTCTCTTATATAAAAACAAAACAAAAAATAATTATATAAAACATCATATATTTTCCTTGATTACGAACAAATCCAGATCTGTACTGATGTATAAAAGGAATACAAAGATGTTTGGGAGGATGAGGTATCCTTGATAATGGGTTTCCAGAAAGAGGGCTTCTTGCTATGATAACTCATCGTAAATGTGCTTGATTCTTGTTTTTTTATTGCGGTTACATTAAGACTATATTTTTGTTGTTTACCTTTTGAATGTACTTTTATTTGTGTTCCAGCTGAAACAGTAATATATAGGATATATTACTATATAAATAGAGCTGGAAATGGTCAGCTTTCACTTAGGGAGCTCAAACGTGGAAACTTGATTGATGCAATGCAACATGCTGATGAAGAAGAGGACATCAACAAAGTTTTGAGGTAGAGTTTATGAACGAAAACTTTTTTGTGTTGTGATAAAAAATGTTGTATGTTGCAATCATGAGTAAGACTCATGAGTATTACTTTCCAGTCCTGTAATTTTTAGTTGCTACATTGCTTCTTGAAAAAAAGACAAACGGTTGTAGTCTTACTACTCTCTCTCAGAGAGGAGTGTAACTATGTAAAATTTGATGATGGTGTCATTATTGGTTTCTAGTTGGAAACTCTACCAGTATTTTTCTCCATCTTTTAGTTGAAGCGAACCACCAAAATAGAACCCACCACTAAGAATCTCTTTTTCTTTCTCTATATGTGGACAAAAAAAGAAGTGAAACAAGAGATGGCCCTAGGACTTTGTCTTTTTTATCTGAATGTCGGTATAAGAAGAAAAACTAAAGCACTTTGAACCACTTAATTATGCTTACATATGGTTCTAAATTAGATTTTTTTAATAGAAAATGAAGATAATTTCTTTGACGTGCGAAAATGTTTAAAGGACCCATTGAAACAAGTACCATAAAGATTGATAAAAGAGAAATAGTAAAATATGGAGGCCGATTCAAAGAAAACATTCGATAGTCCTTGTAAATTCCCATAGTTTGTAAAAGATGTCGCTGCAACATGCCGGATGGGAAAAACTCAGCCCTAAAAGTGTCAATTTATCATAGCTATATCTTGCAATCTTGTGTATGAAGAATATCCATTTTCTTTATGACAAAGAGAGCAGATCAAGGCTGCCTATGTTGGGTGGAGACAAAACAATTTGCTGGTTGTTGGTATAGGCTTGATGTTGGCGTAGACATTAAATCGAAAAAGATAAGATGACAAGAATCGCATGCATCGGGTTGAAGAAGTCACACAAGGTTCCATTTGAGTTGATGAACTCGGTTGTGACAATATTGTCGTCGGAAGAGAAAAGGAATAGTGAAGATGAAGCTTCAGTCACAGTTTCATTTGTGGTTGATGCGCCAAAATAGGTGAGACAAATGGTTGAGCAGAGGATGAGGTGCGCAAGGTCAGCAGAGAAAACGCCAGATCCAACAATGTGTTTCTAAAGAGTATAAAATCAATTTGGCTGAAACGGTTCTATTGAACTAGTTTGGTGGTACTGAACTGAACCCATTAAGAAACCTGGTTGGTAAATGGAGAAACGGATTGTGAAGTCCTTGCCATGTTTGATGTCTTGTGAAGGTGATCTGACCGTTCTTCTATGGCTTCAAGTGAGGGAGATATACGCAAAGAGACCACACGAAGGTGATAAGTAGTAGTGGTAGTGATGGGGAGGAGTGCAAGTGCCAGACATCTTTGTTTTTGGGGAGGGTTTGGTGAGTGAGAAAAAACCAAGCTAGTGGTGGTTCGGAGATTTGCAACGTTGGGTCATATCAATGGAAGAAAACACGAGCTCGTGAGAGATGGGAGCTTTGGTGAGAAGAAAAATTGAACTTGTGAAGAAGCAGCGGAAGATGGCTGATGTTTGGTGAGGAGAAGAAAAAAAACGACTTCATGAAGATATAGGGGAGGGATGGCTAGTTCGGCGTTAGAGAAGAGGTTCCTTCCTCCTCCCCGACACCGGTAGAGGAGAAAGGGTTGCAGTGGCTAGGGTTTATCGAAGGAGAGTGTTTGGGGAGAGAGAAAGTATAGAGAAGGGATGCAATAAAAATGGCTCTGTTACTTCTAAATTGGATTGATATATAATTTTCATGTGTATGCTTATCTAGGTCTCTTGATATTATTTAATATGCAAAAATTGTCAACTGTAGGTATTTTTCTTATGAGCATTTTTATGTAATATACTGCAAATTTTGGGAGCTGGACACGGATCATGATTTTTTGATCGACAAGGAGAACCTCATCAAATATGGAAATCATGCGCTTACCTACCGGATTGTCGATAGAATATTCTCTCAGGTTTGTGTGATTATCTTGGTCTTGGAAATTTCTTTTTCAGAAATGATTTAGCTAGATGCCAGATTTCTGCTTTAAATGAAACTTCCTTATAATCTATAGATTTAATGTTTTTTTTCTGTATAATTTATTTATAAAGTGATTACTAGTATTAACTTCTCTAAATGATTCCATGGAATCCTAGGTTTCGAGAAAGTTTACTAGTAAGGTTGAAGGAAGGATGGGATATGAAGATTTCGTTTATTTTATATTGTCTGAGGAAGATAAATCATCAGAGCCTAGCCTTGAGTATTGGTATGTTCTGTCCTTATCTAAATTTTAAGTGATATTGGTGTTTTCTGATGTTTTATTCCAGGTCAAATAAATTGTTTGTGAGATGGCTCAAGTTTCCAGGCATTGTAGCCAATAAATTTAATGACACGTGCAAATTAGCACTAGTCAACAAAATTATGCAATTCAATTTTAGAGACATTGGCTTCCTTTTAGACGTTTGTCCTTGGGATTTTCTCTTTATTTTTATATTCAGCTTATTGGATAGCATTTTCTTAAATCTGCTTGTTGGTTTCTCCTTTCACTGGACATTTTTTTCAAGTACTTGCGTGTACAACATTGCATTTATAGTGTAAAGATGAAAAGAAGTTGCTAAAAGTTACCAATTGATGTTATTGGGTTAATTCATTCGTTATAGTGATTAAATTATAGTTTCCCCTTAAAAATGTGATTTGGTTAATTGATATATGCCTTAAAATTTTCATTTAGGTTTGGGTTAGAGTGGTTTTGTATGCATAATTTTGGTTGGGTTAGTATTCTACTTGCCATTCTGGAAGTGGATATGGCTTTCTCTCTAAACTCTCTCCTCTCTCCTCTCTCTCAACCCCTCTTGCGACCAACCATCTCTCTCCCTTTTCCGATGAGGCCGTCGTCCTTCTTGAAGATTGTAACATGGATCAGCCAAGGTACCCGAGGAAAGCAAATATGGATAGGAGAACTTATTGCGTTGACATTGACCCTCGATTTCGAGGAAGCAGAGCAAAAATCACATAAACTACAAGAAACAGAGCCTTCTTCATCACCCTCCACTGGTCACCGTGGATCTCAAAAGACCTTCTCTAGATTGATAGACTACCCACTAAACCAAAAGTTTTTTGCTGAGGAAAGAATCGACGACCGATTAGAAGGCTGCAAAATAGAAGAGGTGTGGTGGCAGAGGTGATAAAGATAGATAATTATGGAGGAACAAACAAGCTGGTGGTCCCAGTGGGGGAGGAAAAGTGAGGAGGGCGTACAAGCCCTTTTTGTGGGCTCCACTCAACCACCAAATCAAACTGAGAACGGAAGAGCCTCTTTTAGTTAGGTTTTGACCATTAATGACTCAAAATAAGGGCATTTACTATCCCATAAAGGCAATTTGGTCTTTAATGAGAATTTATACCACTAGGAACGATTTATGCATTAGAGAAAGCCTAAAAGATAAGCTGATGGAACATTGTTGAGAAGAAAAAACAAACGAAGTCAAAATTTGTGTATCGGCCGAAAGTCTCTAAGATTACCTTAGTGCCATCGTCCTCGGGGACATGCTCATCGAATCCATCTGATTGCTGGAACCGAACGTCTTTATGAATAGAAGCTTGCTCAACAATGAATGTCGAGACCCATTCTTCATTGCTGAATTTAGTGGAGGATTTCTCATCGGAATCCATGGAACTCAACTCATTCACCGGAAACTGTGTTAGAAACTTTCCGGCTAATACAGAGGGGAGAAAACTCTTAGACTGAGTCATCACATCAACTTTCTCTACGATCGAAAAAAGAGGGGAGCATTGAACAACACACTAACCTATCATTGATAGAAAACGGGGCTTACAATTGCATCATTGTTAATAAGTTCTGGGTTTAATCTTTATCCAATGAATTTCCTCCCCAACCATTGTGATTATTACCCATTGGTCAAAATCTATCTGGACCCACCCTAACCAACCCCATGATTGAACCCCAAACCAAATATCTCCTATCCAAAGGCTCGTAACCCTTTCAACCACTATTTTACTCGAGCCTAGTGACCTATTGAAAAAACAAAGCTTGCCTATCATCATAAACCAAAAAGCTACCTCTTTTATTCTTGGTAACAAAAAATGCCACAAACCAACCACCAATACCCCTTTCAAACGCTGACCAATTGCTTTCCACACCCTATCCATCCTCCCTTGAAACGCCAAAAATTTCTTTTGATCCCATCCCTCTTCAGATCTCTTATCCACCAACCTCCCCCTAACCTTTTTCTTTGGATGGTACCGAAACATATTATCAGGGGCTAAAATTACGAAAAGATCCATCAATCCATCCATCAAAGTATTTAGAGGGGATTATCTCGTGGCTTCAAACAATGGGATTGGAATTCTCCCACTGCCGAAAAAATTGACCAAAGAGGTGAAGAAATCCCGAAAAAAGAACAAGTGCTACAAGGAACTCACCAATCTCATATCTTCTATTAATTACGACATTCCTCATAGTGCCTATAAAAATGGTGTGGGTCTACATGATTTTATCTCCTGGAATGTTAAGAGATTGGGATGTAAAGGAAAGAGAGCCTTGGTGAAAAGTACCATCCTTAACACAACCTCATCATCCAAGAAACCAAGACCCCATTTATAGACAATTTTTTTTATCAAAACGATATGACATGGCCGAAATATAGTTTGGATTACCTTTGATGCAATAGAGGCCTTGGGAGGAATTTTGATCTTTTATAATGACCATAATTTCACAATCACAGAGAAAGTACCTTCTCTTTAAACTCTGAATATCTCCATGGCATATTGTTTTTCTTTTTGGTTGTCAGGAATCTATTGACATTCAAATGTTGTAGGGTCAGGCGGTATGTCCTGTGACATTAGTCGAGGTGTATGCAAGTTGGCTTGGACAATCACAGATATAAAAAAAAAAAAGATCTTCCAGATCTGATTGTCACCCAACATCTGACCATGGATGTTGGGAGGTGATTTTAACACTATTATATGGACCACTGAAAAGTCGGCCCACAAAGAAGACCTTCACCCGGATACGATTAGTTTTAATGATTTTATTTGCAAATATGCCTTGGTGGACCTCCCCCGTGTGAATAGTCTTTAGACATGGTCAGATTTTAGAGACTCTCCTACTCTCTCCCGGTTTGATAAATTCTTGTTCGCGAAAAACTTTCAGGACTTTTTTTAAAGATATTCGTTCCAGAAGACTTGATCGTCCCACATCGCATCACTATCCTAACCAATTGGCAATTGGAGGACAAAAATGAGGTCCAACTCTAACATGTGGCTTTGACACAAGGATTTTGCTCCGATGATGGATTATGGTGGCTTAATATTCTACTGCGTGTTTGGTCTGGGCATGAAATTATCCAAAAACTTAAATGTTTCAAGGGGTGATGAAGATAGGCCGGTAACGTCTGAAAAGGCTCGATGCGCTAAGGCTGACATGCTTCAAAGAGAGGGAGAGACTCTTGACTCCAAGGAGGGGGAGAAACGCCCATGGGGAGCAAAGAGGTCCTTATGCTTTGTTGAGGGGAGGAGAGGAGTTTGTGAGGCTAGTCGGAAGCTTAAGGAGGAGAAAAGGGAGAAGGCACGTTCTCTTTGAGGTTTGGAAGTTTGACAGTGTTGGTGAAGGAAGGAGAGAGTCGGAGGAAGGAGGTGGAAATGGAGATGGAGGGAGAAGGTAGTTTTAGAAGGATGGGAGAAGGATGTCTATGGGGAGCGAAGGCGTTGTCCTTGCGCTTTGTGGAGGCAAAGTCAAGCGCAAAAGAGATAGTAGAGAGGTTGGAAGATGGATAAGGACGGAGAAGGTGAGAGGATGGATGGCGGCGAAAGGTTGAAGATGAAGGGTTGCATAAGAAAAAGAGGGTTTGTGGTGTAGGTAGAAGAAGATGATGATAGAAGATTTGAAGGACAAAGATGGCAGCGTCAATTGAGAAGAGAGGAGGTGGTAGATCGGTATCGTCTGAGGGAGAGGATGAAGTAATCGGCAGGTCTCCTCCGATGTCGGCAGTGCTAGAGGGAGAGGGAAGTCGATAGTTAGGGAGGGTTAGACTAAAGAGAGGCGGGAGAAAATTTTGATAGAGAGAGAGGGGGTCTGGTAAGTACAATTCTCCCTCTTTTCATAGCTATAATTATGGTACACTTCTAAATACTTGGAAATCCCTTTTGTAACCTTACGAGTTTTGACAGAGAGAGAGGGGGTCTTCTACTTGTTGAAGTTATCGTAACTTCCTTTATAGTTTTTCTTTTTCGAGGAAACTTTTTGTTTCCTTGTAAATTTATATCGACATGCCTGCCTTTTTTTTTCAATGTTTAGACACTATATTCTTAGTTGCAGTTGATATAGTATGTTTTTTGTTAATTTACTTTAGTTTGTCTTCCCCAGTTTTCCATTTCTTGGCCAAGTTTGTGACAAGCTGCTCGTTATGACGACACTTTGTTGTTTTTCCTAGGTTCAAGTGCATAGACTTGGATGGTAATGGAATTTTAACTCGGAATGAATTGCAATTCTTTTATGAGGAGCAGTTACATCGTATGGAGTGCATGGCTCAAGAACCTGTGCTCTTTGAGGATATTTTGTGCCAGATGATTGATATGATTGGGCCAGAGGTTCAGATTCTACTCTTTTATTGGTTTTGTTTTCCTGAGTTAGGATAGGATGCGTGTACGAAGTTTTTGTCTTTCTGAAAAATATCATGAAAAGCTAGAATTAGTAAATGATATGTTTGTGCTTTACAGTTTAGTTTGCACACTGTCTTCTTGTTTGCAGAATGAGAGTTATATCATGCTGCGTGATCTGAAAGGCTGCAAGCTTTCTGGAAGTGTTTTTAATATTCTTTTCAATCTCAATAAGTTCATGGCCTTTGAAACGCGGGATCCATTTCTTATCCGCCAGGTAGGTGAACTTTTATTTCAGATGGCTACTGCCATGCGATCAGCTATCATAAAATGACTGCTTATATCACTGGTGACAATTTTGACCTTGTGGCTCGCAGGAACGTGAAAATCCTACTTTGACAGAGTGGGACCGTTTTGCGCATAGAGAATATATTAGGCTTTCTATGGAAGAAGATGTGGAAGATGCCTCTAACGGAAGTGCAGAGGTTTGGGATGAGTCTCTTGAAGCTCCATTCTGAGTGGAATTCGGTAGGCCAGTCGCTTTTCACGATTACAATTTCTATAAGTAGTATCCTTTTGTGCTCAAAACAAACTTATATTCGGCCATTTTCGATATTTCAGTACCCTAGAGGCTAGACTCCGATCGTTACTGGTTGAGTGACATGAGTGTACGATTACTTTTATGATGAATAGCACTAGTATTTGTGTACTATTATATTTGATTTATAGGGTTCAACTTTCTTACACCAATTGTAAAGTTTATAATGTAGAGTTTTGTTGTGGCTCTCAGGGAGCAGAAGAAAGCGGCTTGGCTGGAAAATTTTCGATTTTAAATTGGCCACCAGTTGAACAAATGCATCGATGGATCAGTTCTTTTGAATGGAGAATGCAGACCGCTACAACATGTTTGAGGGGGGCCGCCTTTGCCGCTTTTACTTACGGAATGTCTTATGTATTGTTGCTTCTCGAACTCGAATTGCAGGTCTCCAATTGCTTGCTGGTCGCATGGAACATCCGATGTAGATTGTACTGATACGGCATTCGACAATTCAAGGCCATTTATTTAGTTTAGAACGCTGCCTTCCTTTCCCCTCTTCAATTTAAGCCTATTTATAGAGATAGATATCATCTACGCCCCTTTTTTGTTTGTAATTTTATTCTGTTTCTCAAACAGGAAAAAAAAAAAAAAAAAAAAATCCCTTTCCCTTTATTATCCTGAGTGGTTCTGTGATGCTTTCAATTTGTATGACTTTCTTTTGAGTGAATGGTAGGTCAATGTTTACATTTTATATCCTTTTTTTTTTGGTGTAAGAGCTGGGATTCTTCTAATTTATGAAATATTCATTTCAAATGTTTTCCTCTTTTTTTCTCTTCTCTCTCTCCATCATCTCTCAAGTTTATAGAAATTATCCTTGCTCCTTTCCCATTCATCTTCTCATTCAAGCACTTCATATCAAGAAGCATTTTTATCATCTTGGGAGTATTTAAAAGTTGGTGGGTGTTTATTACCACCTTACCTATCATTAAGCTTGAATATATACACTTATACAGTGGTTAGATGATATTTATCGTCTTAAGTTTATCACTTAAGAATCACAAAGTTATGGGTTCAATTCATAGTCTATCTAGTTAGTTGAGATGCATGTATTTATATGTTGACTAGTGTATGTATATGTGCAATACAATTATATATCCATTGTCTTTGTCTTTATGATATGAAATAGTTCAATTTTTTACGATGCTTGCAAAAATCATACCGAATGGCAAATTCAGTGAAAACATATTTTTTAGGCCTTACTGATAACTATTTAGTTGATTTATTTCTACTCAAATTAGACAATTTGTATAATGTTTTTGGAGTTCGAATTTATGATCGATAAACCTTGAAGATTTTAACGTCTTAATTACTGTTTCTTACAACATCCCCTGCTGCATAAACTTGTCCTTAAGTCTCGTTGCTTATCTTAAAGTGACAATACGTGAAATAGAAAAATATGGAAATACTAAAGTGACAATACGTGAAATAGAAAAATATGGAAATACTTGAATTTTATTGATGTTATAAACTTATAAACATATATCATAGGGATAACATAACATGAAATTATATTAGGTACATCTTTCAATGACCTTAAGATAGTATTCTTGAGAGGTCATAATTGTTTTCAGTGAATCATGTCTACTCCTCTGAGAGTTTGAAATTTGAATAGTGGACCACACGGCATTGTAGCTTGATGGCCAAAATGTTCAACTATTAATTAATTTGATATTCTTGGTCTCGAGATCGAATTCTAGTAGGTACACTCAAGAAAAAGAAATTTAAATAGCTGGGGATAAGTTGAAGCTACTACTCTTTGTGGATTGTAGGCCCTCCTAAAATAACATGACAGGTAGAGCTTCCTCCATCTACCAACATTATTTTCACCCTAATGTTGGAAACAAGGATTGAAACAACTAGTGCAATGGGGTGGGGTTGATTTAATTTAGCAGCCTTCATGTTCTCAAAAGCTTGTTGAGTAAACTTTAATGTTTTTTTTTTTTTTTGTAAATGTGTTTAAATGTTGTTAGTGGGTCATTAATTAAGGAGTTAGTAGAAAAATGTTGTTTTAGATGAAAAGCTAAAACGGTTATAAAGTTGTAAACCCAAGAGTTGTAATAGGGTTATAAATAGATCGTTCTCTCCATTCTCAAAGATAGAGCAAAAGAAAGAGCAAGAAAACAAGTAGAGAAAAGAAAGAAATAAAGAAAAGTGATTTTAGAAAAAATGTATTTTGTCTCTGAAGTCACAACTCATAGATTCAAAAACTAACAAAGGAGGAGCCAACCTCTAAGACTCGTTTCCTTTGCAATTTTTTTAACAAAAGAACACAAAAATATGTTTTCTCCTAAAGATTTGAGACTAACCTCCGAATTCCAGATTTTTGAAATCAGTTTTTTGAACACATCTGGACTAACAAAGTTCTCTGTGAGGATCTTGCACGCTACTGTGTTCTCCAACGCATTGTCAAAAACTGCGATTTCTCATCATCTTCCAACTCAAAAACATCCTGAACTTCTGGTTCCGGCCAGCACCCGGTTCTTTATTCTCTACGCCTAGCCAGCCGCATCCGGGAAAATTAGAAATTTGGGCCCTATTTTGAAACTTAGTTTCAAAAAGGGCCCAAAATAAAGTTATTTAGCAAAATAGGTCGTTGCGTCTTTCAGAAAGACGCAACAAGGAAAAAAATGTGGGTTGCGTCTTTGGGAAAGACGCAACCCGTGGTCAAAATGGTCAAAGCGTGTGTCCGGCATAGTCCAACACATGGTGCTAACGGACGTTTGGTTGCGTCTTACAGAAAGACGCAACTCTGTCGAAACCAAGCGCTTCACCTGACACTGACACGTGTCAGGCCGTTTTGAATTAAAAAAAAAAAATGGGTTGGGTATTTGGGAAAGACGCAACCCTCCCTATTTAAACTTACCTCGCGAAGCAGAAGCCAGAATCTGAAGAAAAAAAATAAAATAAAATAAAATAAAAAAATATGGTTTGTGGCTTTTGGAAAAAAATTGTTGGCGATTTTTTGCTTGTTCGATCAGTCGGGTTTCGGTATTTAGGTGCTCACTTACATCTTAAGAGGTATAATTTGTTTTTTGTTTTATATGTTTTTTAATTGTAAAAAGTGTCATTTTATGTAGGTTTTTTGTGGATTTGGATTTGGATTCGAAATTGGAGTTGGAGTGTTGAACACAATTTTGGATTTGAAGTTTTAAGGTTAAATTTATTTAATGTTTCTATTATTAGTTGTTATTATAGGTTATTTTGAATATTTTTGAAACTCTAATTATTATTAGTTGTTCTTATAGTTTATTTTGATTATTGTTAGTGATTTATTTTTTAAATTATGTATGTTAGATGGATAGACAAATTGCTACTAGTTCATATGATCCACCAGTTCTTGTTTACCAAGAAACACATAGATCGAATGTAGCTTGGGAAGACATACGAGCTGGAGGGTTACATTGTAGACGTCGGGAAGCTGTTCTGCGACGAGGTAGGGTTAGTCCAGAACCTCGTATCGAGCCGTATTTGAGGGCTGCAGGATTTTATGGAGTCTCTCGCATGAGACTAATCAAGCTTGATTGACATCTTCTCAGCGCACTACTAGACCGATGGAGGCAAGAGAACCATATGTTTCATATGCCCCATGAGGAATGCACTCCTACATTACAAGATGTGGGGATTATTCTGGGTCTTCTAGTTAGAGGGCGAGCTCTAACTGGTGCGGTGAGTATGGACTGACAGCAGCTATGTCAGGAGCTGCTTGGAATCAATCCAACCAACAACGTCTTAGTGGGTGGCCGTCTCAGTCTACCCTGGCTAGCCCAACAGTTCAACAACTTTGATCATCTCCCTGAAGATGTCAATGAAGAAGATCTAGTCTGATATGCCAGAGCCTATATTTTGAGCCTTATCGGAGGAATATGTTGTTTGTTGACAAATCAAACAACAAAGTTCATCTGATGTATCTACCCCTCTTGTGTGATTTCAATATATCGGGGTCCTACAGTTGGGGAGGAGGTTGTTTGGCGTGGTTGTACAGACAACTATGCAAAGCATCCATCAGCGACAACAAAGATGTAAGTGGGGCTTTGATTTTACTGCAAATATGGGCATGGGATCGATTCCCTATGATAGCCCCGGTTAGGAGGCATAGATATGAAAATCAATTGGGTGATAGACCTCTGGGAGCCAAGTACAATATTTCAACAAGTTTATGATTTATGATACATATTTACCTGTGATTAATCTAATTCTAAATATATTACACATGTAGGTGGAATGATACATTAATAACCACCAATTCTCTAACTCATGTAGTGGTTCAATATCGATACATGTTTGATGTAATGACTTTTGATCAGGTACTATTTAGTTCATAAAATTATTTTCATTTTTCGTATTAGAATTAAATGACAAACTAATCTAATTTACGTGCATGCTGATAATATGGGAACCATATATATACACATCTATACAACACTTTGCCAGCATATTGCACTGTTGGCAATGAAGTATGGAACTGTAGAAGTCCTCTGATAATATGGGAACCATATATATACACATCTTTCTGAAAGACGCCACCATATAAGACAAAATAAGGTGTGGGTTGCGTCTTTAAGAATGACGCAACCACAAAAAAAAAAAAAGTAAGGTCGCTTCTTTGGGAAAGACGCGACGACCTAAATTCATAAATAACTTCAAATCGGGCCTTTTTTAAAACTAATTATATTATTTTAAATTATATCTAATTAATAAAATTAATGGTAAAAAACCTTTTATCCTTCCAACCTTTGAGATACTAAGACAAAGTTTAGTCTATTTACTATTTAAAATTAAATAACCTTACCAACATTGTAAATAAAATAACAATACAAAAATAATTAGTAACAAAAATAATTTAAATTCTTAATTATACACTTAATTTTTAGAAGAGATTTCTCACTTGATAATTTGTCAATCAAACATATTATCCAACTTCATCAAAATAGAGTACTTGTAAGGTTACAAAAGCCGATTCAAGAGATATTGATTCCATAACATTGCATCATTTGAATATAAAACCAAATTCTTTAGATGATTGAAAAATTGAAGAAAGAACAATTGAATTGATTGAAACAAACTAAAATAAATTGTTAGATTCTAGAGTTTATGAAAAAATGGTGAAAAGTACTCATTTTTATAGGTAGAAAAAAAATTAGATGTTACAAAACTTTTTGAATTCTTTAACTTATAAAATTTAATTATATTATTTTAAATTATATCTAATTAATAAAATTAATGGTAGAAAAACTTTTATCATTCCAACCTTTGAGATGCTAAGACAAAGTTTAGTCTATTTACTATTTAAAATTAAATAACCTTACCAACATTGTAAATAAAATAACAATACAAAAATAATTAGTAACAAAAATAATTTAAATTCCTAATTATACACTTAATTTTTAGAAGAAATTTCTCACTTGATAATTTGTCGATCAAACATATTATCCAACTTCATCAAAATAGAGTTGTAAAGTTACAAAAGACAATTCAAGAGATATTGATTCCATAACATTGCATCATTTGAATATAAAACCAAATTCTTGAGATGATTGGAAGATTGAAGAAAGAACAATTGAATTGATTGAAACAAACAAAAAAAATATAATTAGATTCTAGAGTTTATGAAAAAATGGTGAAAAGTACTCATTTTAATAGGTAGAAAATATTAGATGTTACAAAACCTTTTGAATTCTCTAACTTATAAAATTTAATTATATTATTTTAAATTATATCCAATTAATAAAATTAATGGTAAAAAACCTTTTATCCTTCCAATCTTTGAGATGCTAAGACAAAGTTTAGTCTATTTACTATTTAAAATTAAATAACCTTATCAACATTGTAAATAAAATAACAATACAAAAATAATTAATAACAAAAATAATTTAAATTCCTAATTATATACTTATTTTTTAGAAGAGATTTCTCACTTGATAATTTGTCAATCAAACATATATATTATCTAACTTCATCAAAATAGAGTTGTAAGGTTACAAAAGTCGATTCAAGAGATATTGATTCCATAACATTGCATCATTTGAATATAAAACCAAATTCTTGAGATGATTGGAAGATTGAAGAAAGAACAATTGAATTGATTGAAACAAACTAAAATAAATAGTTAGATTCTAGAGTTTATAAAAAAAATGGTGAAAAGTACTCATTTTTATGGGTAGAAAAAATTAGATGTTACAAAATATTTGAATTCTCTAACTTATAAAATTTAATTGGGAAATGGTAGTATCTAGACCGGTTTCGGAAAGTAATTGCAAAATTAGGCGTTCAACTTTTTATTTGCAAAGTTGTTTTCTTATTTAAAATTCGAAAAAGTTTATTTATTTTTAATACTTTTTTCCCCCTACGAGCATTTAATGCTTGGTTTTCGAATTTTAAATATCATTATTAATTCAATCCGTCTATTAAAAAATTTTCCTTTTTTAAATTTCAACCCTATTTATTATTTGTAATTTTATCTTTCTTCTTTTATTATGTTTTTTTTTACGTTTCATATATATTCTTCCTTCTCCAATCCGCCATTTATGTTTCTTTTATGGATTTCGTGCTCTCTTCTCTCTTCTTACTTAACTCCGGAATCCGTCGATCCATCGGTTTCGGCAGAACGGTATATTCTGTCTATTTCAGTTTATTTATGTTCATTTCATTTCGTTGTCCCTTATTGTTTTATCATCGTCAGAAGGTTAGTCTTCGTTACCCGTGTATCGTCTCCCGAGATGTCTTAGATTGTTCAATATGGTATGATTGATTTCATGTTCTGTCATTTATGAACATTTTTTAACTTTATATTCCACTATATTGCATGTCATATGTAGAAAACCACTTTTCAATCTACTTAGTCATGTTTATGTTTTATCTTATGTTATGTTTCCTTCACAAAATGACAGCACTGTCTAATTTTAATTATGCCCTATGATTTAATATCTTGCAACCTGATACCGATCCAAAAGAGCGGTTTTTAGCCCTGAAATAAGGTGTTTTTAAGCATATTTTTAGAGCATATCAGTCA
>JBBMEF010021078.1:0-18310 GCA_037832685.1 Sicyos baderoa | reverse complement strand
AACACACTGGAATATAAATGAAAAAAAAAATGTATATCAATGACAGAACATGAATTGATCAAACCATATTGAACAATATGAGACATCTCGAGGGACGATTAATGGGGAATGTACAGTAACCTTCAGACGACGATACAACAAAAAGGAACACCGAAATGAAAAAAAAAACAGAGAAGAACTGGAGATTTGTGTAGAAAAATACTGAAATGGACGGAATATACGATCTTGTTGAAATGGATTGATCGACGAATTTCTGTGGTGACCGAGAAGAGAAAAGAGAGAACGAAATCCAGAAAATAATCAGAAAAGTCGGATTGGAGGAAGGAGGAGAAGACATGAAACGTAAAAGGGAAATAATAAAGGAGAAAGATAAATTTGCAATTAAAATGGTTGACATTTAAAAAAGTAAAGTGTTTTAATGGAGGAAGGGTATTAATAATGGTATAGAAAATTTGAAAATCTTGTATACAAGATTTAAGAAGACTAAGACAAAAAAACTTCCTTTAATCGTCTTCTCACGATTCGGTTTTGTTTAAGAAAATCGCCCCAAAATTTCGACAAAAATGTGGACGGTTTCAACTTTTCCCCCTAAAATGAAACTACCAAATGAAGAGTCAAATGTGTAAATGTGCTATTTTCATTAATTTAAATTAATTAAAAAAAATTACTATTACAAATACTTTCATAAATGTCTAATATTGCAATTAGTTTTCTAATTTGGTCTAGTTATGCTAATCTCTCTTCTTATTATTATTTTAAAATTTTATTTAGGATTGTAATTATTTATTTGATTTTTTGTAGGGTTTTTGCAGGATAGCTACAAATGAAGATTTTTTTTTAGATTACATCGAAGTGGCCTTTTAAGTTAAAACACGATTTAATATAGTTTACATATATTTTAACTATTCTCACAGAATATATACTAGAACGATTAATGTATGATATAGTTCCTTAGTGATTGATATGGATTCGCCTAATATAAGACCTGTTGGTCGGCAGAATGCTCAACTCGTCAGATCCCTCGACGTGAAATAGGTTGTTCATATTTGTTCTCGAGTGAGAGCACTCTTATAAGTTGTTGGCCTTGAGTCCATGACCTTTTAGACTCCTTTGCGAGAGGTAGGTCAAAGACGATGTTTTAGGACCTAAAAAGTAAGTTTATAATTTAATGAATAAAGAAAATCCAATAACGAGTACCCATATATGATTAGATGAGAATGTTGGTTATTTATTGGCTTTTGTCATGAAGTATAAAAATAAGGGGGCATCTTTTCAACGACGTATTTTACAAGAAACGATTAAAATAAATAAATCTTGAATTATAAGCTTAATTAAGGAAAACATAAAACCAACGAAAAAAGATGCGCGGATGATTAGTGAGGTCAACCCGACGAGAGGAGATAGACTTTTCTATCCCCATTTTTCATTTAATTTTGTGCCAATTAGATGTAAATTTCCCACAAGAAATATGTAGTCCCAAGAAATTATTCCTGTTTAATTTTTTTAAAATACATGATTTAAATAATCTTTTATGAAAAAAAATAAATAATCTTTTACGAAAAAGTTCAACTGAATGGTTTAAAAAGACAAAAAAAAAAAAAAAAAAAAACAAAAATTCAAGTGAATTGTTAAGAGTAAAACTTCCCTACTCATCGTTGAGTGCCACAAAAATTCTACCACTTTTTAATAAACTCTCTTCATAATAGAATTTGTGTGACACTCAATAATGTCACATTTCTTAAAGGTAGGGCTCCCCTACTCATTCATGGGTATAGAAGTTTTACTCATTGTTAACCGTACATTACATATAAATTTGTAGAAAATTACAAAATTACACTATAGATTACTTTCTCTATATTATTATCTGTTTTTACCATACATATCGTTTAATATTACACTATTTAGATTATGAATGGTTAAATAATACAAGTTCCAAAAAAAGAAAGTGAATTGTTAATTAATATATCTTTTTTTTATAAATATGTCGAAGATTTTTTTTTTTTCAGGGACAAGGTAAATAGATGGAGTATATGGAAATTAATGTTTAGATCTAATTTGATTCTTTTCAAAAAAAAAAAAAAACAAAATCTAATTTGATTAAAACTAGAAATTAGTTTAATGAACACAATGAATATTTTATTTAATTTTTTTGTGTTAAAAATGTCAGCGTCATTGATGACATGTTTGGAATTCGTTGAGGGGTAAAGAAAAAGTCAATGAAAAATGACAATACAATAACACCCCCTTGTGGCCCATTCTCATTTTTCAAACTTAGACTAAGACCTAATCCCAAATCACTTCAATCATTTATTCCCCAATTCTTTCACATCTTATATATATGTATTTACATTACATTATTCTATTTAAATCATACATTAAAGTCTTTGATTTCACACGGTTGTTTAGCTTTCTTTTTCTTTTTCAAAAAAGAAAAAGAAAAATAGTGGTATGATGATTTCATTATTCAATAATAATCTAGTTTAATATTATAATTAATGATTCAATTTCGAAAATTAATATTTGACTCGAATTTATTTGAGAGCAAAAATATCTTTTTGTATGTTTTGTGGTCTGTACAAAAAAAAAACTTATTTTATTCTTATTTTATTAATTTCTTTTTTCCTTTTCCTTTTTCATTGTAAACATGTACATTTTATTTTCTCAACAAGTTTCATGGCGTCTTAATAAAATTATTATCATATATGTGAGAATCCGTATTGTTTGTTTTCCTGCTTTTAAGAAACAAAAATGTTTGCTTAGGTTCATATTACTTATTTCTCAATTTACAAAAAATATTGTAACATAACTTAAACTAAGACCCATTCTAAACATGACACTTAAATATTTTCACCTTTAGATACTACTTACAATAGTTTGCTAAAAGTAGTCAAATAGTGGATTTTCCCAACTTAATTGATATTTCATACGGTATAAAATATAGAGGAATAAAGCACATAACTTGCAGTGGTTTCTAAGGTCTCCACTTTTTCAATAAGAGATAGATTTGTAATACGTCTTCTTGGATTGATTAAATATTTGTTTGGGTTTAATAAAGTAGATAACGTGAAATTATCTTATTGACAATGAAATGAGTAGTTTATATATCTTACAAAGATGATATAATTTTCTTACATTTTTAATATGAGATCTTCAACTCAACATATGTAACTTATGTTTAGTTGGATGGTTTTTCTTCATAAAAGTTAATATATGGTACAAAATGAAAGTTTGTCCTTCATAAAAACTAATATATTGTATAAAATGAATGTTTGTCATTCATAAGAACTAAGATATTGTATAAATCTAGGTTTCATTGGTATGAATGTGTGGAATTCAAATTCACACCAATTAAAATTAATGCCCTTGGAATTTTGGCACATATAATAACACAACATGAACTTGATTTTTGTAACTTAGAGATAATATACAACAAAACTTGACATAGGATTTCAATTTCTCTATCTAAATTTGTATCATTAAAAAAAAAAAAAAAAAAAGGGGTAGCTAGACTGATCTGGATCTCATAATTGGATCTTACTAAGTACACACTAGCTAGTTAAATAGATATTATTTATTTTTTCAAAAATTAAAAAATATTGAACACAAAGATCTATATATTTACTTTATTGAGAGAGAAATATAATGATGATATTAAAGAAGATGCAGGTGGTATATATAGGTAGCTAGCTAGTAGGGAACACTATTGTTCACTTTTCCTTTCACAATTTGCAAAAAGGTTGAAAAAAATGAAGCTTTTCCTTTCCCCATTTGGGTCCATTACCATTCAACTGCACTCTTTTAGTTTGGTTCATTGTATATCAAACTAAAAGATAAAACCAAAACAAAGAAAGAAAGAAAGAAAAAAAAAAAAGAAAAAACTTCACATGCCCTAAGCCTATCAACACCAATTCCAAGCTTCCTTGTTTACCTTTTCTCTCTCTAAATCTTTACAATATTTTGTTGTTCAAAATCCAAACACTTGTTAACAAAATGGGAATAATATTTTCACCCACATGAGACATTTTCTTGATAACAAAAGTAAAGACTAGGTAGGCTAAACCATATGATCACTTATAGGGTGGAAAATAGACAACAATAATAATATACTCCAATGTTGAGACTATGAAGGATAAACATTTTAAGAGAGTTTATACAATACACTATAAAAAAAAAAATATATATATAATAATAAAAACATAAATCATAATCATCATATTTCTATGTTTTATGAGTATTGCATTCGAGTCCCCATCTAGTGTTTCGTTCTTAAACCCTAACTAAACAACGTGATTGACATGATAGGTCCATTCAAAATGTCACATATTTAATTCAAGATGGTTTCATCATCTTTGAGGAAAATTTTAATGCTAATTTTAGAAATCAATAGAGTGATGATCTCTCTCAAAATGGTGCTTGGTGTTAAGAAATTTGATTGTGAAAGGTTCATATTTACCACATTCATGAAGTCACGTGCTTTGTCTGCAAAAGCCAAAAGGAAAGGAAATGAAATTCATATATACATCTATTAATTGCAATATTATATGTTATGTTTATATCTTAGTTTCAGAGAAATAATGGAGATAGAAAAAAGTGCGAGAACTTTAGAATGGATGATTGAAAAAAAAAGGGTTTATATATGGGGAACCCAAAGGAGGGGACCAATCTTCTATCTTCTGCATGTTTGCCTGAATTATTTTAAGTGATTAGAATTTTTGAGTAATTACAAATTAGAGTTGTTGTAATAACTTGAAGAGATGTAGACGTTTGTAGAGAAGTAACTTTTTTGGATGCAAATTTTGTATAAAAGTTACAACCGATAAATTATTTAAATGTGGATCTTGTAGTTAGAGGGGTTGCAAAAATGAGTGGTTTTGATATGAAAATTTAAGAGTATATAAATAAGGAATGATGATATTCTTTTTTTTTTATATATATATATATATATATATATATATATATATTCACGTGATTGTTTTTTTTTTTTTTTTTGCCTACACTAATGTTGCTGAGTAACTGTTGATGTTGACTATATATCCACATGATTATTTGTATCATTTTGTGCACACTTTCAATATTGTCACCCAAAATATCCCAAGATTTTACAATATTTAAATATAAAAGAATTGTAAATAATAATTTATAATTTTATAGGAAGGTGGCCACGGTATATAAATGAAACTCTTCACCTTTGAATTCTACTGATGGTAATTGATTTAAAAATATATATAGAGAGAGATAAAAGTAGTAGATATAAGTTTAATTTTAAAAAATTAAATACTACAATTAAATTGGATGATAATTTTCACAATTGGAGAGCGATGTTCAAAAAAAGAGGGAAGATTTTTTGGAGAGAAGGTCAACAAACTCTGGATATTAATATTTTAAAATAATACGAAAGGTAAATATTAATCTTTAAATTTAAATCTATAAATTAAAATAAATTAATATTAATTAAAACTATCCATGCGTCACTAATCCACTCGATTAAAAAGATGAATATAAATAATAGCCCATATGATAATGAACTATACTGTATACAATAAATTCGCCCACAACTACTTTTGATTAATTTCTCTATTACTAATAAAAAAAGTTAAGTTTCTCAAAAAAAAATTAAAATAAAATAAAGTTAAGTTGGGATGGGATGGTTCCCAAGAAAGTTTGACTAGCTAGCTTTCCATTTGACTTTTTGACTGACCTTTTTGGAAAATTATATAGTTCCATAGTATTTTGTTTTTAGTCACAATATTATATACTTTATCCATGCATTTCCAATCACACATTTATTTTTAGCAATATGTATCAAATTTGGACATTAGTATCATGAAATGACCAGAGACTCAAAATCAAAAATTTTCAATACATTCAGAATGTTAAATTAGGCTCACTTTCACACATAATTTTTATTATTTATTACTTTTCTTTCACCGATCTTAAAATATTTCGATGATACCTAATTATCCTATAAACTAATATGTATATTAAAATTGTCTCCACATAATATATATTAAAATTTTGTCTCCATCAAAATTTTGAATCGCCATCTTACCATCATAATGCTTTATTCTACAAACTAAAAAAAAAAAAAAAAACAATTTTCTTCCATTTGCTCTCCTATTATAATAAAACTAAAAATCCATCATATTTGGATATATAGTATACATGGGATGTGTTATAACATATTATTTCTTTTATATATATATATATATGTGTGTTTTGGACAGCCTATCAACTTTGACTTGGGGGTTTTAAACCATTTATTCCATGACCATTATTTTATCACATGTTACAAAAATATTCTCTAAATATATTTTATGATATGTTTGGGTAACAATCTCAATTTTGTTGTATACTGTCAAAATAAATAAATAAATTGTTGTATGTTTTTACCAATGAATGAAAACATACGTTTTGACATTTGCGTGTTTAAACTTTAAGCATATCCTCCCGATTTAAAGAGATTAAAGTAATGTGAATCTTCGAAGTCAAGTTGGTAAATTGGTGTTTGAATAAATTATTTTTTACTGAAAAGAAATAGCTTTGATTAAAAATAAAAAATAAAAAATAAAAAATAAAAAATAAAAAATAAAAAATAAAAAATAGTCAATGCATTGGGAAGAAAACTAATAGCCAAATATTGTTAAAGGGATCATAAATTATTGAATTAGAGCGATCCTAAAGTCAAAGTTTAGTTGAGGCTAAACTTAAAATAGCTCAATTAACCTAAAATATCTAATAATAATTAATCGATATAAATATGTATATATAATTAAAATATCGTAAATTCAAATTCAAATTTTTTATTGAACTTATTTGTTCATTTATGAAAAACTAAAATATTGTTGCAATTCTTGACCAAATTTTAGAAAGGAAAAGTATTTTTGAGACATATATATATATTAAGGAATTTTGCATGTACAGTACAAAATAGTAAAATATTTTCATCTATATCACAAAATCAAAACTAATTCATTTATAGCAAAGAATCCAAATTGAAATTCATCACTCGTTGATTCCTATTAATAATAGCATTCAATCAATGATAGACTTATTTTATCACTGCTCGAATTTTTATAACTAGTGATAAAAACTACAAATTGAGTTCTATATATCACTAATCTATCACTAATAAAATTCAATAAGTGATAACACTTAATCTGCTATAAATAAATTATTTTAGAAATTATGCTATAAATACATACAAGAGGTAGAAAGTGAGATAAATTATTTATATATTAATTGATTTTTTTTTCGAACAATAAATTATTTAAAATGTCAAGAAAGTCCAAACGGATGAGATTCTTTTTAAATAATATAGAATGATGGCGATATTGAACTTGAAATTATGATATTTTGTCAATGAAACTAGAGCTTAGATTGAAAATGAACTTAAGAAGTTAAATATTAAGGTAAAAGCTTTACTCAAATTAACAGGGAGAGCAAATCCAAAAGTCGAACATAGACCTACCAAAACTAAAAAAATCACGATCAATTTTTTTTAGAATGATCAACAACAAACTTATCTTTATATACATGAAAATGAATCCAAGAAAAAAAAAAACTAACTAATAAAATCCAACACTATAAAAGCTGAGTTTTAAAAATTAAATTTAATAACATAAAATTTACTGACATATATGAAATTCCTAAAAAAATAGGAGAGCTCCAAAATCATAGACAATTGAAGATGCTTTTGAAAGTAACATTCATTCATTCTTATAAATAAAATTTATTTTATCAACCAATTCATACTCATAAAATACGTTAGCACTGTTTTACTTAATATACATATATATAATGTAAAATAAAATAAAACACGTTAGCAAAATTAAATCGAACTTTTACGACTTACATCTATGATTACCCTTCGCACCAAATTATCCAATGAGTTAGTGGTGTGATTAGTTATTTTGTTTAATATTCTAATTTCGTAGTCATGATTTGAGTTTGAAAATAGTTATTTGACTTTCACATGATTACCACCGGCACCGGACATGTTTCCACTAATTAAAAAAACAAATTATACCTAAAAAGTGTAATCACATTATTAAGATTTAGGAAGGGTTTAAAAAAAAATAAGGATAACCTATCCCTCCCACATTCCGAATTAATTTTTTTTCACAGTATATTGATCAATTTCTATAAGATTTTATAATATTAAAAGTTCCATTCCTATGTGAATATTTCAATATAATTTTAACGGTTTTTTTTTTCTTTCTAAAATTGGGAGAGGGTCCATAAATCTTCACAAATAAGATGAAATTAAATATTAATTTTTTAGTAAGGATGAAATTAAAATGTATTACCACTTAACAAGATAATTGACCGACTATGGATTTACTCTATGACTTCTCTGTCCAAGTAACATGTGGGCTTTAAAACTTTAAAAATAAACTATTTCCAATATTTTTGTTTTTTTTTTGTTTTTGAAACCCAATATTTTTGTTAAAAACAATCTATTTGTCAAATGCGAGACTTTTGTGTCGAAGTAGCATGTGAGATTTGCAGTAAAGAGCATCTTCAACAATATTTCATCTCAAACCAAGCTGTGTGAACACAAAACAAAAGAGAAAAAAATAAAAATGAGTTACTATTTCATAAGGTCTCATTTTATTATTATATAAATTGTACTAGATAGATTTATTGTTACCCTTAAATAGGTACAATTAATTAAAAATTTAAAAAAAAAAACAAATGAATTACTCACACAATGTAAATCAGTTTAATATTAATGTCACGGTTATGGGTATTTGTAATTTCCTCTCCAACTTCTACTAAAATAAAAATAAATTTAAAATTGAATATTAAAAATATAAATTCTCACGGTCCCAATTTCAAGACGTGGGGCCCACTCGCAACGCATATAACTTAAATTTCATCCCAAAAATAATAAAAGCTTTGCGTTCTCAAATTCCAATTGTTCCTTTCATTTTAATATCAATCAATTTATTTTGCATAAAAAGGAAAACTATAATATTTATTTATTCTTTTTACACCGTTATTTCTGGTCTTGGGAAATAAATATTAGACGGTATATAATGATGAAAAAAAAAGGAAAAATGAAAACTTTACCTGGTGCCACTTGTCTGTTGGACCGTTAATAATGATAAGAGAGCTCATTTTGATCTCTATATAAAGGAAAAATAAAAAAAAAAATTAATATAAAAAAATTGATGGCGTGTTGTTTTTTTTTTTTTTTTTTTTTATGATAATTAAATTTAAAATATTAAAAATTGATATTTAAAAAAAACAAAAATAAAAGAAAGGAAATTATTTTGGCCACTTGTCGATTGACTCAACACTTTTTTAATTCTTGTGATGGATTCAAATTTCATGATGGTCACCTATTTAAAAATTAATTTTAAATTAATACCTATAGATTTCCTTGACATCCAAATATTGTAGGGCCAGGCGGTATGTTGCTGACATTAATTGAGGTACGCTTGTGCACACAAACTGACCCGGACAGTAACAGACATAAAAGAAAAAAAAACAATATTTTTTGATACAATCATTCTTAACTTTTTCTAAACAAATACTCCAGTTTTAGCCATTCATAACTACTCATAATCGTTAATCAATATTCAGTACCACTTACTACGCCATATTTGTATCACGTAAAGAAAGGTTAAATTCTAACTAGATAATTAAGAGAGAAAAAGGTAAATTTACACAATGAAATTCTACCCACATTTTTTAATTTTAATTTTTATCATATTAAAATTATTGCAACCTATTCTCAAAATTTTAATTTGATAAAAAAAATTGTATATTTTTGTTAAATGCTTTTTTTATTAAATATAAATTGGAGACGGGGTTCACAAACTCTATATAGAAAATCCCATTGCTTTCATATGGGTGTTGAATTGATTCTTTTGATATATTTTGTTAAACGATGTGAACAACCTCTCATACTTTGTTTAAGTATTATCATCAACATCTTAATCTAATAAAATAAGAGCCATAAATTATAATGCTAGAATAATTAATTAAATTGAAAATTCGATAACAGTAATCTTTTTAAATTACAACAATTATGAGTGGAGATCTCGAACCCAAAAAAATTTGGTCATTAAATATATAATGGTGTCGTTGAACTACGACTCTTATTAACACATATTAATAACCCTTAACCATCGTGGGGTAGCCCAATTGGTCATAGAGGGCCTTGGGGTGCATAAGGTTATGAGTTCAAATCCCATGGTGGCCACCTACCTAGGAATGGTATGCCCCGTAACATTAGTCGAGGTGCGCTTTCCAAGCGAAAGCTGGCCCGGACAGTCACGGATATCAAAAAAAAAAAAAAAAAAAAGTACACATATTAATAACCCTTAACAGAAAGGTTCAAAAATGAATGGAATTAATTAAGTGTATGATTGTAACAATTTTTTATTTTACAAAATTACTAAAATTATATATATATATATATATTAATCAGAAATAAATATATAATAATAATAATATAGGTAGAATATAAGAGATAAATACTGGAAAAACCAATTTTCAAAAAAAAAAAAAAAAAAGAATACTGGAAAAACCAACAAAAAAAAATCTCTCTCCATATATATGCTATTTTGCCATCCTCTTCTTTCCTCTCTTTGAAGCTTTTTTTCATTTGTTTTTTCTTTTAAAAAAGAAAAAAAATCATCAACACAAATATTCCGATCTGTTATTGTGCGAAGTTTGTATGCAAAATTCGAAGAAGAAGAAGAAAAATATTAGAAGAAGAAAGGCAAGAGGGAGAAACGAGGGTTTTATAAATTAATTAATTTAGGTCATCGGAGTAAAAGAAAAAGTGGCCGATCGGCGACATGGAAAGCGGCCACTTCCGGCGCCGGAGAAAGAAGAAATTAAAGAGCAAAATCATCAAGATTTCCCCTTTTCTAAATACTTCAATATTTACTCTCACCAAAACCCCGATTTCAACCCACAAATTACTCAATTGCCACCTCCCACTCAAATTCAAGGTATTCATTTTTTCTTACTTAAATTATGTTCTTGATTATTGTCATCATTTATCTTTGTTTTGGTTTTATCATCAAGATTTATAATATATGATTTCTATGTGTGTGTAAGATCTTAAAAAAGACAACAAAATAATAAGTTCAATGTATCTTTTAACTTTGCGTAAACGAGTTTTCTTCTTTCTATGTGGTGGAAACGATGCTAAAAAGAAATCAATAAAATTTGACATTATCTACCACGTTCTTCTTATTTTCGTGTTATTTACCTATTTGTTAGGCCAAAACCCACTTTTTTTCCCAATTTTTTTTTCACGATCATATATAAATATATATATATTTTATAGTACAGGTTGAGGGAGAGAATTACAAATACCGACTTTCAGATAATTATATTTCAACCCTATTATATGTGACATCTTATGAAATAACTTCGAGAGTTTCACCCAAAAAAATCATGTTATTAAGAATGTGAGGCTCAACTTGTGTGTAATGTCCCAATTTCAGGATTTAAAATCTGGATTCGACACTTATCTTAATTATAAAGAATGAAGTTTACCCTCATTAATTAATTCGGATTTTTGTTATCCTCCTTCATATACTTTTTATAAAAAAAATCTTAAGAAGTCATCTAGAATACAATTGCTTAAGCTAAACCTACTTAGCTAAACATACTTAATTTTGAAATTCTATATATCTATAAAAAGTAACAAGAGTCTATAGTTTTAGGTGAAATTTTTATAAACCAGTATTATGAGGGTTTATTTTTTTTGAAATCCTTATTTTAGGATTCATAATTTTATATTAAATAAATAAGAAGTTTGATTTTAAAAGTATATATATAATGGTGTTTGTAATGTGGATCCTCAACCATATGAATTATGAAACCTCCCTTAATTGCGTAGCTTCCCGTCTAACTAGTTGCTATTCTCTTTACGCTTTTGACCATCGACCAAAACTTTTATTTTATTATAGTTATTATTTATTATTATTATTTTTTTATTATATTTATCCATACACGCCCTGCTTCATTGTCAAATCTTGAAAACGAGATTGGCTTATTTGGCCACTACCCATGCTTGTTTTTTTTTTTTTTTTTTTTTTTTTATATAATTTTTTTTTCCTCCAAAATTGTATGTATAGCAAAAAGATTTAAATTTAGCATTAATGAAATTGGTAAAAGTGTGCAATAAAGGTAGTTGGATTGATGCAGGTTACGTTAGAGAATTTTGTCACGGGCACCGACTTTTGTTTTTATTAAATATGTTTTTTTTATATGTATTATTGTTTTGGCGGTGCATGGAAAAGGTTAAGGAAATGAAGAACATGGGGGATATCTAGGAAAGAGACGTGTCTACTTCATAGATCTCATTCTTGCTCATCTTAATGCCTAAGTTAAAAGCAAAATAAAGATATCTTAGTTATGGAAATGTTTGAAAACATAGATACTTTCTATTTATACTAATAAGGTTAAACCTTCTACCGAATGATATAGACGGATAGTTATTGTTTGGTGGTAATTTAATTCAAAACACTACAATCATATGTTCGATTCTAAGGATCGATAGTTGATTATCAAGTATTTTAGAATAGTAATTAATATATATATTTTTTTGTAGGATTTATGGTCCTCTCCCTCAAGATACCAAGTTTAATCTAAGAATACAATTTTTTTTTTTTTTTTATGTAAATTCGTGATTGTTCAACCCGACAAAGCTGGACTATTACTTCTCGAAGGAGAAGATCTAGAACTATTAGTTTGTTGATTGTTCAACCAATTTGTTCGCACCTTGACTAATATCATAAAGAATATGTTTCACCCTGCAATATTTGGATTAACTCATTATTTTTTTAATTTTCTAAACCATATTAGGTCATTTTATGATGATTATCTTTTATATTTTATTTTTATTTTATTTTTATTTTTATTTTATTTTTACATTTTTGTAGTGTAAAATCTACTAAATCTCATTTTAAAACAATGATTCCAGCTTAAACTTATTATTCTTTGATAAGGTCTCAATTACTTTGATATAATATAAAAAATAATATATCTCAAAAATAATTTATAAAAGAGAAGTATAGTTTATACATTTTATTATGAAGGCAAGATCTCTACATCAAAGATGTGTCAATGTCATGAAAGTGCATGCTTTTAATTATTTTTTTTATGTAGGGGAAGAAATGTCCATGGGATCTGCTCATACCTACAAATAATATATAATATTTTTTATTTTTATTGCATATATAGCCCCGCTAGCTCTTGCACATGCACCCATTCAACTATATTCCAATAGTAAAAAATTTGCATATGAAAGTAGGGCAATTTGTCTTTTAATTGACAGACATTAATTTCATTTTATATGATCTAACATATGTATATGTTTGTATGAAATCTACGTATGTGATGGCAGAATCCGAGAGGCCGAAGCGACATTATAGAGGCGTAAGACAACGGCCGTGGGGGAAATGGGCAGCGGAGATTCGCGACCCGAAGAAAGCGGCTAGAGTTTGGCTCGGCACATTCGACACGGCCGAGGCTGCAGCCATTGCCTACGACAATGCCGCTTTGAAGTTTAAAGGCACCAAGGCCAAGCTCAATTTTCCTGAGCGGGTTCAATCCAATCCCGCTCAGTTTACTCTTGCTGCTGCTGCTCCTGCTGTTGTTTCTCCGCCTTCGGTTGCTTTTCCGCAACCGTTGTCGGAGGAAGAAACTTTCCCCGGACTTCACCAGTACGCGCAACTTCTGTCTAGTACCGACGCCGATTTTCCTTATTACTCTTCTACGCTTCTCAATCAACAACCTCATAATTTCCCGTTTCATTCTTCTTCTTCGAGCCAACAACACCAGCAAGATCAAGATCAAGATCATTATGGGAAAGATTTTGGTGCCGGTGGCTCCAGCCATTGAACCAATGTTGTTAGTTCATTATTATATGAGTTTTTGTACTCTTCCAATTGTGTTTTTTTATATCCGTTGCTTATATAAATATATGCTCTTTTTTTTGCTTGATTTTCTGAGCTGATAATAATTTATAAACCGTATAATTCTCGATTGATCGGTTCTTTTGATTCTATCATACGTACGTAATGTTTTCTTATGCTTCTCATTATTGATGATATATTGGATGGCTAGATTTTCAAGGATATTTATTGTTTTGGAGGTCGTAAGTTTTTTTTTAAATGTTGATTAATTTAAGTGGCTAAAAAACATTAGTAGCTTCAATTTTATCTTTAAAAATGAAATTGGAACATAAATATAAAAAAAAAAAAATGGCAGTAAAAGATGATGGGTTGAATCCATGATAATCATTTTTCTAACAATTAATTTTCTACAATTTTTTTGACATCCAAATGTTGTAGGGTTAGATGATATATATCATGACATTAGTTGAAGAAGTGCGCGAAAATGGATCTGTATAATCACAAATATAAACAAAAAAAAAAAATGAGAGTTTGATATGTGGATCACACTAAAAAAATGGTTTTATGATGAACATCGGAAAGATATACGCAACATGAGTGGTTTGATTAATGTTACAATATTTGAGTGGAATTTTAATTTAAGGAAATCAATAAAAAAAGTTAATTGAATCCATCATTCTTGAAGTGGTATTCTAAAAATAAATTTTTTTTTATCACTAAATCACTTTATAACCATTTATATTGATGAGATTATTATTATTATTATTATTATTAAAATTATTTTGAAGAATATTGATGAGATTATTATATATTGCTGGAAAGGAATTTTTTTTTTTCTTTTTTTTTTTTTTTGTGTAGCATATGATAGATTTTTCAAATATAGCTGCAAAGGCGAAAAAAAAAAAGGAAATATACGATGCTTCCATCAAAAGCCACCGAAAGAAAATGGAATCGACGGCGGCACACAAAGGCTACACAAAAAAATAATCTATACTGTTAGAAGTCAGTTGAAATTTAGTCTCTTTAATTAAAAGAAATAGAATTTAATTCTCGTAATCCATGGAATACCAAATCTAAAAAATAGTTTTGCGGAATTAGATTAGTATATGTAATTATTTATATGTAAATGATATAATATTTTAATCCAATCAATTACTTAGTTTGAATCACAATCGATGGTATAGTATAAAGGACAATATAGAGAGATCCGTGGCAAAGATCAATTTGATTTGATATATAAAATTTAAGGTATAGCAAAGTTGATAAAGAAAGAGCATATATTCCACCTTACCTATCATATATCTATATTTTCGTAAGAAAGTAGGAGGACACTAACCAACTTTAAAAAAATAAAAAAAATAACTTTCAAAAGTTTGTTTTTGTTTTTAAAAGTTGGTTAGTATTCTCCTACTTTCTTAAGAAAAAATGGATATATAATAGGAATGATTGATCATATTGTAGGAAATTTGAGTGAGAATATGCTTAAATTTCAAAAATAAAAAATAAAATGGTTATCAAACGATGCCTAATAATTGACTATCAAACTAATCTATGATAGTTAACGCAATGTTTATTTTTCCATTTGATTTTTTCGTCAAATTAGATTTGAGACGAGACAAACACAATTTTAGAAAGCTAGTTTGGACATGGTGACATGCAATGTTAATATTCCTTAGATTTGGAATTAATTAAAAGTGAATTATAATTAAAGTATTAAGATAAAAGTTAGTGTGTAATTGACGACAAAATTAATCATGAAGCTTTAGGTGCATGCCAAACACATTAATGTACATCAAATAAAGGCATGCCGACCTTAAAATGGGCCTACCACACGAATAGCATTAATATTATTTGTCATTACATGCATGAACCATGGATTAATTAAAGTGTGGTGGGAAGTATGGTGTTTTATTCCATAAAAAGGGAATTAAAGTTAATGGGGGTGCTTTAATTGATTTTTTTTTTCTTACTTCAAATTAGAGGGAGGGAGACCACAAATCCTACATAGAAGATATTAAAACTTTCAAATAAATGAGAGTCAAATATCAATTCTCGAATTTGTAACGCTACATAATTCATTCGGTTAATTGATTATGTTTTAAATAATGAGCGACTGAGTATAAAAATAATATGATATTAATATACACATAGTTATCTCCTAGAACCGTAACTATTGAAATTTTAAACGCGTACTCTCTTCAAGGTACACGTTCGAAAAGAGTTGTCAAGATAATTTTTTAAAAAAGAGAATCCTTAATTTCACTTTCAATTCTATACTATATCATAATATTACAATTTGAAGATAGATTAATGGTGTCGGTAGATTTAAAGAAGCAAAGCTCCAAATATACGAATCATACGAAAAAAAATATATACACATGTTGACACAATATGATGATTTGATTAATCTAAGATTACGCATGCAGATGGAGTAGCTTTAGTGGGCCAGGTGAAAGAAATTGTTCAAAGCCAACCAAAAAGGGCAATCTTTCTTTTGGATTTCACGAGTGTCTAAAAAAATATAATCTTTCAATTTTTTTGTTTCTATTATCTTCAATCATGAAATTACAAGACTATGGATTCAGACCAGAATTAAGAATCCAAACCCGACCCATTGCATCTTTTGTAATAAACCTATAAATTACTTTTAAATTATTTTGAGTGTGAATGTTATTCTTATATGGACGAATCCAACTCGAATTAAATCTTTAAAATGTATATCATATAAATTGAAATTGGAGTGTTAATAGAAATTATTATACTGATTTCTATCTAAATTTAAAAAAAACAACAATTATATATACAAATTAAAAATAATAATTTTATACATTCAATTCAATTCGAAAAGAGTTGAAAATATAAGTATTAAATTGACTCATATAAGTTGGACGAGTTGATAAATTTAATAACTAAAATCACCATAACACATTTTTTTAATCAAATATCAACTTTCTAAATATGTGACTATAATATTGAATTAGATTATAATTCGAAAGAAAAGTGACAATTAAATCAACGTAAGTGAGGAGGGACCATTTAGGATGCTGACTAATTGGACACGTACGGTCGTGCAGCTTTCGGCTTTCTCCACGTCAATTTTTGCGGCTTAGCTGTCCGTTGCTTCTTTCTCCCTTTTCACCTTTTTTTTTTTAAATTTATTTTTACGATACACAAAACTCTAATTTTTAATATTTCCAATTTATTATTATTTTTTTTAGAAGATATTTCCATTTTATTTTCAAATTAGAGCTTTTAAAATTGCATTTATTTTATTCTGATTCTGTATTGAATTTAATTTTAGTTGATAATTACTTGATTATTTTTGTAAGAAAATAGACTGGTTTTCTCACTATTTTTTATCTTTATTTTTTTGAATTATTGACTAAATTCTAAAAATAAAATTAAGTATTTTTTATTTTAAAAAAACTACTTTATATTTTAATAAAGGTTTGGACTCTTAAATAAAAAAAAAGTGTATTTCATTGCTCTGTTACTTTCTATTCCTGAAGTTTTTTTTTTTTTTTTTTTTGAGATTAACTAAAGTTGTTGATTTAGTTAATATATTGACCAAAACGACTAAATCTTTATCATCAAAGTTAGAAAGAAGTTTGTGTTTTAAACCAAAAAAGGTTTGACATTCTTGATATTAGAGTTAGCAATGTTTAACAAGTAATTGACTACTACTTTAATTTCTTTGACCAAGTAATAAGCAAAGAATAATTGACATTATCAACTTAAAAAATATTTGGAATGGAGACTCAAATAAATCTCTTCATTATAAATGTATATTTTATGTTGATTAAGCTATGATATTGTTGGTATTAAAAAAAAGACTGTTTAAAAAAAAATGTTGTCATATTATTCAACATGAACCAACATTCAAACCAATACACTCCTCTTGTAGATAAGAGACAACAAAGAAAATATTTGAAAGTTATTTAATTGGACTTTCATGGCGAACAAAAGTATAATTTTTATGTGTATTTCAAATATTTCTTTTTCTTAGTCCTATATTTTGAACGCTTTGATTTAGCCATATACTTTTTTAAAGAGTTGTCATTTGATTTATATCATTTTTTTTTCTCTTCCTATTGAAGAATTTTCACATTGGGGCAAAAGTTTTAAAAATAAAAACGTTATGTGTTGACAACAATTTAGTTAAAATTATTATTTTTTTGCTAATTTTGAAAACAGTCAAAATGTTGTAAGATCGAACGGCCTCCATAGAATAGTTGATATACAAATAAGCAAGTCCTTTATTAGAGAATATGGAGTTCCACCTCAAAATCAATTGGCAATGAGGGAAGTATTTCATATCTCTTATAAATGAGTTGTAGAATCCTCACCTTTTCAATGTGGGACAATTGCCACAAGGTGAGTATCTCCAACATTCCCCCTCAAGATGGCGGCCATATCGGGAAATG
>JBBMEF010021018.1:0-18324 GCA_037832685.1 Sicyos baderoa | reverse complement strand
GTTTCTAGTAGATGATGTTTGAGTGTATTGTACCCCGTTCGGGGGATTCTTACTGAGTAAACCAGTTTTACTCACCCCTATTTCTGTGGTTCTTCCACAGGTAATGCTGGGCAAGCTTGATGATCGTTGGAGGCTGCTGATGATGTTGTGGGGGGAAACCTCGCTTCTTTATGTTATGCTTTAGAACTCTGAGTCTTTATTTAATGAATTTCATTGCATGTAGTTGGGCATGGAGCCCTAGACCTCGTTTAACTGATTTTGGATTCCTTGACTTATTTGTGAAATGAAAGAATGTTTTTATTTGAATTATCTGGCCAGATGTTTAATGCTTTTAATTAAGTGCACTTACTGTTTTAACTGATGGAATCCTAAGTTATAAATGTTGTTTAATTCCGCTTTAAATGCATGCAAGTAGTAAAGACTAGGTTTAGTTCGTTTAAACCGGTCGGGTCTTTACACTACGTTCCTAACATGCATCTACAAGTGAATCCACACCATAACTCCTATCTAATGCACCAAAGCGATAAACAACAGTAGAGAATTAAATTCAGACAATTTTATTACTGTTACTAAATGTTCACAATTATAACTATTCCTAATTATGAAAAGAAGTAAAGGTTGGAATTGGTGTGGTTGTGAAGTGCAAACTCCTTGTCATCGGCTTCTACGAACACCACCAGTTACTTTTCATGTAGATTGGCTTCTAGCCAACCGACCAGCTCACCCGATTTTGACTTCCTTCTCTCTATATATATAGAGATGATTTGATTGGTTAGCAAGCTAGGGTGAGCTGGAATATCTTTATAAATATAGGATCTCTTGATTTCCGTTGGGATTCCTTGATCAACACTACTTTATTCCTTGATTGATTCCTCTATTTGTTTCCTTGTTTGCGTGATTCTTCGAACACAACTGTCTTGTAAATGCACCATTCTGCTTTGTGTCTCGTCGTTTGCATTAGTCCGTCCTTCCTGCGTAAGCATTCTGTGTTTTCCTGCATTGTATAATGTTTTAGCGCAGTTTATTCCAAATTTATACTTAAACCGCGAAACTATGCTTATGAAGCTAATTTATCATGCAACTTTCATAGGCTTTTACTTGCAATTAACTATTATAACTCGTTTATTTTTCTTAATCCTCAAAATAATGCAAACTACAATAGCCTAAAATGTGCCATATTTGAGAGCTATCAGCAAGATTCAGGATTAAAAACACCTTAGTGAAGAGTGGTTAATTGACCATCCGTCTTGGTTGATCTTTGTTTTGTCTCGATATCTTTATTACTGTAGTTCATTGAATGTGTCTATTTCATTAATTCAATTGGTTCGTTGTTTTAAAAAAAATTAAAATAATCTCACTATTTAAAATAATTTTTGTGGAATGATAATGATTAGATCGATAATTGACTAAACTATTAAAATGATAAAAAAAGGGGTTAAAATTACCATATAAAAAATGAAAAATGAAATATATAAATTCCTACCAACATCAATTCTCAAACAACAAACCTTTCTCAACTCTTTGCAAACACTTAGGGAGGCGTTTGGCCTGTGGGAAAGAATGGGGATGGGAAGAGAAACCCAGCTTTCCTCACGTTTGGCCCACGACTTTTTCTAACTCCACCCTAATTCAGTGCGTGAACAAATTTTTTGATTTTTCGCTTTCAGCCTGTTTTAGTTTTGTTTAGTTTTTTTTTTCTTTTTACATTCAAATCTTTTATCTTTTTAATTTCAATAAAGATTTCCTTTTATAAAATTTAATATTTTTTATTTATATTTTTTTTCTTTTTAAAACATTTTCATATATATATATTTAAAATCAAGATGTCTATATTTTCATACACTTGATTCTCTTTCCTTTTTATAGTTAATTTTATTTTTTAAAAATAATTTTCTTTAAATAATTTATTATTATATATATTGATTATAATATTTGTTTAAAATAAAATTATCAAAATTAAGACTCATATTTATCAATATTTTAAATCAAGATTTGAATTTAATATCTATTGAAGACCAAAAAAAAAATGTTGATATTAATATCAACTTCTTTTTTTCAAACCAATTCACTCATTTAATTCGTGCAATTATATTTATTTATTGTATTATTCATGTGTCATTTTCTTTTAAAATATAATATTTATCATATTTTTTTAGAGCAAGTTATCATGTAGTTTTTTTTAGATATTATCATTTTAAAATTACGGTCAGTATTATTTACCACCATTCATTTAACCGGAAAGACTATTTATTTTATATATTCTTAAAAAAAAATACTATTTTATATATTAATAAATATTGACTTTATTTTTCATAAAATTTAAGAATCAGAATTCTCAAAAATAAATAATAACAATATTGAGAATCATAATATTATTCATCAAATTTTCTAAATGTGTGTATATATTTATATACTTTATTTTTGGTATAAGACAATAATTTTAAATTAATTAAGTATATTTATATAATTAAATTAATTATTTTTAATAGTATATATTATTTAATTGTATATCTTTTATATATGTATCATTTTATTTTAAAATGCAATAATGATCAATTAAAAAATATATTGAATTATATTTATTTACAGTACACTACTTATGTGTATATATATTTTTAAATGTATTAATAATCAAATAAAAGATACATTTTTATTCAATTAAATTTTTGTTTATTAATTCCATCATAACTAAATATTAATAAACTATTAAATATATATATATTTTTATTTAAATAAAAACTTCAACTAATCACATCACGTCACATCAACCATAAATTTACTATCACTTCTCTCTTCATTCCTTCCCACTAAACATAAACTTACTCTCACTTCTCTTACCTTTCCATTCCATCTCAACCCAACTCAACCCAACCCTTCAGAGCCAAACATACCCTAGGGATGTTATTGGATTGATTTTCTTCGGTTTTATGTCAAATCGAACTGAATCGATCCAATCAATTTGACATAAAGATGAACTGAACCTAATGTCCAACAAGCGACAAAACTTTTGGTTTAATTTTCTTTGATTTTTAGGTCAAACTGATCCGATCTAATTGATTTGAAAAAAGGAGGAACCGAAATAATGTCCTATAAAATGATAAAATCATTGACTCTCGATTTTCTTGTTTAATTTTTATTTTACTATTTTATTTGTTATTTTACTTCCAATTCATATTTTAATGTTGTTTTTCTAAAATAAATTCTCAAAATTTATAATTAAATCAAACAAAAATAATTAGTCATTTACCAATAAAAAGTTTAACTAACATATGAAAAAAACGAAAGTAAAAAGATCAATTTGTTTCGGTTTGGTTTTTATTGGTCTTTTTTACAAATAGAAACCGATATGATCTAATAACTTTCGATTTTTTGTAAATAAAAACTAATATGTCCAATATTATGTGAAAAATGCGAACCGATTCAATGAATTAGTTTGATTTGGTTCGATTTTATATAATTAGAGATAATTAGAGATGTCCACGTGTCGGGGTCGATAATGATTTTACTGTCTCCATTCAGCTATTCATTGCAATCTCCATCCGTGCAAAATTCGCTGAATTCTTTTGCACGTAATGGGGTGGAGATTCACCGCACGAAATCATGGAAATCGAGTTTTCATGGAGAATTATTCCCCATTTAAGTTAGTACATTTTTTTTCTTCTTATTCTCAAATTTTCACAAACATTCTCAATCTTAATTCAATTCACTAAATTTTAGATATACTTTTTAAAAATTAATAGAAATTTTATTATTTTTAAATAAAAAATTAATTAGATAAAAAAAAATATTAAGTATTCTAAAATTTAATGTACATATATGCATTAAATAAAATTGAAAAAACAATTCAATCCATCAAGCTTGTGAAATTTTTTAATCCTCTTCCGTATAGAACCTATAACAACAAGTGAAAATGAATTAACACAAAATCAAATAATCAGGTGATCCATTCAGTGACATCGCATAATTATAGTGCATTAAAAAAAAAAAAAATGATAATAAGATAATAAAAAAAAACAAACAAATTAGGGTATTTTAGCAAAGCTATATATAAGTGGCGCCTAAAACCCTACATCAGCCGCTGTCGTTCGAAGTCCGAATGCAGCTACCTGTTCTTCCCTTCGCCGCTCTCTAGAAATCTCTCCACTGCTGCAAATTTGGCCGAGCGATTCCTCACTCGCTGTTTCTTTTCAATTTCAAATTTCTGTTGGATCTGTTTTGTTGCTTGGATATCAAATCTAGCATTTGAGTTTTTCTTAACCTATCAAACGAGGAGGAAAACAAGGTTTGTTCTTAGTTTTTGGACTATCATTTCTGTTTTTCTCTGCTTCCTTTATGATATGCATGAGATTATCTATCAAATCACGGTTTTTTTTAATTATTATATTTGCGTTGCTGCTGCGTAATCAATCTGATTTTTCTGGCTTTAGTATTTTGATATCGTGCACTTTTCATCACGTTGGATTTGGACAAAGTTCTTGATGGTTGTCAATTTCAGTATTCTAATCTTACTTCAGTCATTTATCTGCTCTAACCCGGTTCCAAATTCCTAACTATCCACATGATATCATTAGTCTATGGAGTCTTTGTGGTTGAGGCTACGGACCTAAGACATGCTTTGAGAGATCCTTGGTTCGAGCCCTAGAGCCCCTAAACTAGAATATCCTCTGAACTATCCTGTGTGCCGTCTCACAGTCTAGGGACAGGCCAGTGGTGCTCTGGGTATAGGCGAGCGAATCACCAATTTCCCGGTTATCAAACAAAAATTATCTATGGAGTCTTTGAGCTTTTGTCTATAATAATACTTTCTTTTTATCATAATTTTGATCTTAATTTTGAATTGACACCTTTTTCAGTTATTTTTAGATAATACATGAGAACTTTTATTTTCAATTTGATGCGAACAACTGTAATGCTTGTTGCAGGGTAGAAAATGGTGCAGTATAACTTCAAGAAGATTACTGTGGTGCCTAATGGAAAGGATTTTATTGATATCATTCTCTCCCGTACCCAGCGACAGACCCCCACTGTTGTCCACAAGGGTTATGCCATATCCCGCTTGCGCCAGTTTTACATGAGGAAAGTAAAATATACTCAGACAAACTTCCATGAAAAGCTCTCTACCATCATCGATGAATTCCCTCGGCTAGATGATATTCATCCTTTTTATGGCGATCTCCTACACGTTCTGTACAATAAAGATCATTATAAGCTTGCTCTTGGTCAGATTAACACTGCAAGGAACCTCATTAGTAAGATTGCTAAGGACTATGTGAAACTGTTAAAATATGGGGATTCTCTCTACCGTTGCAAGTGTCTGAAGGTTGCTGCTCTCGGAAGAATGTGTACTGTGATAAAGAGAATTGGGCCTAGTTTGGCTTACTTGGAGCAGATTAGACAGCACATGGCAAGACTTCCCTCAATTGACCCGAATACTAGAACAGTTTTGATTTGTGGGTATCCTAATGTTGGTAAGAGCTCATTTATTAACAAGATAACTAGAGCTGATGTCGATGTTCAACCCTATGCTTTCACTACAAAGTCACTCTTTGTGGGTCACACTGACTATAAGTACTTGAGGTACCAAGTGATTGATACACCAGGGATTTTGGATAGGCCATTTGAAGATCGTAATATTATTGAGATGTGTAGTATTACTGCTTTGGCTCATTTGAGAGCTGCTGTTTTGTTTTTCCTTGACATATCTGGGTCTTGTGGTTATACAATTGCACAGCAGGCGGCTCTCTTTCACAGTATAAAGTCTCTGTTCTTGAACAAACCATTGATTATCGTCTGCAACAAAACTGATTTGCAGCCACTGGATGGTATATCAGAGGAAGACATGAAGTTGGTCAATGACATGAAGGCCGAAGCTATGAAAACTGCGATGGGCGAGGCTACAGATGAAGAGGGGGTGTTGCTTACTATGAGCACTTTGACTGAGGAAGGTGTCATTGCTGTTAAAAATGCTGCATGCGAGAGATTATTAAATCAGAGGGTAGAATTGAAGATGAAATCCAAAAGGATAAATGATTGCTTGAATCGGTTTCATGTAGCAATGCCAAAGCCTCGAGACGGGAAGGAAAGACCACCTTGCATACCCGAGGCAGTGTTGGAAGCTAGGGCTAAACAAGCTGCAGAAAAGCAAGTCAAGAAGACTGAAAGGGATTTAGAAGACGAGAATGGTGGTGCGGGTGTTTATTCTGCCAGTTTAAAGAAGAACTATATCTTAGCCCATGATGAATGGAAAGAAGACATCATGCCTGAAATTCTTGATGGGCACAATGTTTCAGACTTCATTGATCCTGATATTTTGTTTAGACTTGAAGAGTTGGAGAGAGAAGAAGGGAACCGACAAGTAGAGGAACCCGAGGATGATTTTGAGATGGATGGTGCTGAATTGACTCCCGAGGAAAAAGAAGCTTTGGCTGAGATCAGGAGGAAGAAAAGTGTGCTTATTAAACAACATAGGATCAAAAAGAGCACTGCAGAAAGTCGACCAACTGTACCAAGGAAATTTGATAAAGATAGGGAATACACAGCAGGGAGAATGGGGAGACAACTATCAGCCTTGGGTCTGGATCCTAGTTTGGCAGTTAACCGAGCACGTAGTAAATCACGGGGGCGTAAGAGGGAGAGATCTCCTGACAGGGGAGATACCACTGGTACTTATGCTATGGACGTGGATGAAGAAACCCCAAGTAAGAAAATGCGCATGAAGTCCAGATCCTTGTCAAGATCTAGATCTATGTCCCGGCCACCTGCAAGCGCGGTTGTCCCTGGTGATGGATTCAAGGACTCCGTCCAAAAGGTTAAGGCACTAAAAATTGCTAAGAAATCTGTCAAGAAAAGGAATAAGAATGCTCGTCGTGGTGAGGCTGATAGGGTAATCCCGACATTGAAACCAAAACACTTGTATTCAGGAAAGCGTTCTACTGGAAAAACAGACAGGCGTTGAAATGTTTGAGGTAAATCTTATTCTTTGTTTCCTTCAATTTTGTTTGCATTTGTCAGATTCTGAAGACTGATCTTTTTGCGCTTTTTTGAACTTTGAATTTTCTTTTCCTATCAAAAAAAAATACAGTTCAATTTAAAAGTTACTTGTGTTGGATTTTAATTACGGAGATTTAGGGAACTGTATGTATAAGTATTTATGAATTTATATATGTTTTTACCTGCATGCATTGTGAAGAAGGATGAACACGATATTAATGAATATCATGTTTTTACATACTGATTTGATATTGACTCTTGGAAACTCTTACACATAGAGCTTCACTTTTTGGAGTTCAAATTGCTTTTATTTTGCTCTTTTATCTTATAAATCATGCATCGTGGATCTAAAAGATTATGGGTTCAATTTATGGTAGTCATGTACCAATTTTTATCGGTTTTCTTGTCATCTAATTGTCGTAGGGTAAGACAATTTGTTCTTTGAGAATAGTTGAGGTGCGTGTAAGCTGACTTGATCACGCACGTACCAAATAAAAGTTTTTAACTTCCTAATACATGGGTAATGAATATTGAATACAATACCCCAAAACAAAAGTTATTACCTGAGTAGACATTTTCATCATCTTATTCTTTGATTGGCTGATAATTTCTTCTGCTGGGTAGAACCTGAAAATCTTATTTTTAAACAAAGTTGCATATTCTTATAGATAAAAAAGGAAAAAAAGATCACCTTCATAACTTGCAGTATCTGTTTTCTTTTTGCAGGGATACATTTATTTGCAATCTTATGAGATCTTGTTTTCTTGCTGTAAAAGGTCTGGTGGAGATGTGGATTGCTGCATTGCCATGGGAGCAGAGTTATGTTATTTTTTGTAGCCTTAGTTTTTGAGCAATTTTTATGTTATTGTGCAATTTGGAATGATGGTTACATTAAAAACTTTGGGATGTATTATTGTGTTTTACTACAGGTCAGTTGGGTATTACACATGATGATACCAGAATTTTTTTGCTGCAGAGTATTGAAACTTTATTTTCTCATACCCTGTTTTCATGGTTATTGCTTGAACTTTAGCCTCTTTTAAAGATGACGTAGAGTCGGTCAAAGAGAAATATTCTTGCAGGACTTGATATCTTTTAGTTTGAGTGTGTTTGGACCATCGAGAATCATTCTTTCGTAATGGCTTTTTTCAAAAATTACATTTTTCACTATTTGCCTAATTATATTTCATTCTTGTCCTCGTAATTATTTGTCTTCCTAATCTCATTTCTCCTAATTCTATAATTTTTTATTTTGTTTTTGTTTGAGGATATATTAAGATAAGGGTGATAAATATTAATTTTAAGGATCGATGCTAAGTTATATTAAAATAATTTCTAATTTCAAAGTCAAATGAATAACTTGTTCTCGTGACAGGAATCTTTTTTAACTTTTAAAATTTGAATGCTTTTTAGTTACAGGGTAGGCTAGATTAAATGATGGTTATTATATGGCGAAACTGCCATATAATAAAATAGAGATGTGAGAAATAAGTAAATTAGAGCAGAAGAAATAGTGGGAGGGAAATTGGAAGAGCGAAGAAGAGGGAAATTGGAAGAGCGAAGAAGAGAGAAATTGGGTCAAAGGCAGTTAGTTTGTTGCGCTCCAATGGTGAATCCGCCATTTCATTTGGTCGTCATAAACGTTTCTTAGGGTTACCGCATTGCTCTCTTTTGGTGATCTTATCAATCTTTTGCAAATTGCAGTTTCAATTCCTCTCTTTCTCTCGAACTGTTGATCGGAGATTCCCGCGGAGCTTTTCACAAGTCAAAGGTAACAAATCTTCAACTTCCAATGCGAATTATTATCGGTAATGAAGAGGACAATCGAACGGACGGAATCGATGAAAAGTTCGTCTCTTAATCATAATTCCTTCTTTGATGCCATGCCTTTTTGGAAGCATCTAAGACTTAATTTCGTTGAATCTGTCCACAAAATTCCTATCTCTTACTTTTGATGCCTGAGATTTGAGGTTGACCTCTATGGCGATTGATGTTAGCACCAAGCAGAACCAACACATTTGTTTTCTCTTCTGAAATATCAAACAAGCCATTTTCTGATGTAAGGTTTCATTACAAGTAACAAACATCTGAAATTGTCTAGCGGATGATAAGAAAATATGAGAGTTAGCTTTGTATTTGCTTCGTTTTTAGTAGAATAACAATATTTGATATTGGTAGATTCAATCGTGCGACCTCGTTGAGAATACATGTCAGTTACCGGCTCAGCCTGCTTTGGCCATATTTGCTTTCTTTAGCATTATGTTTCATTTTGCCTAGAAAGCAGTTTGTAGCTACACACTTTTTTTATGAGGATAAAATTATTAATTTGAGAATAACTGATGCTCTAGGATTTGAAATTTATCGAATCGTTTCGCACTCTTTCCAACAAATTATTTGGCATTAGTCTCTATCTGTTCGTTCATTCTCGTTGATCTTGTGCAAAAATTTGTTGTGTATTTTCTGAATCCACAGGATGAGTTCTAGACTTCTTCCATTGCACACCTGTGGTGTTTCATTTCTGACCATAGCCCACAGCACATGCTCAAGAGCTCAGAATCTTAATGGGCGGTTGGGTTCAACAACAAGAAAGATAGTCCGAGTAACCAAGCTTGTGAACCCTTTGATTTTTGTCTTGCAATATCAATGCTTATTGTTCCTCTCCTTCATTGATGAGCGTTTACTCGCAATTGAAAACATCGCGGAGAAGACTTTTCCTCCATCCAAACTCATTTTCGACAGCATCGACAACCTTCTTCATCTGATCGAAACTTTTCCTAGAAAATTCGATGATGCTGTGGACAAGTTACCCTGCTTCAACAAGGTTCTGCTCCTAGAGTGGGCAGTGACCCAAGCCATATCTTTACTCAAGTTCACGATAGCCATTTTAATGAACTGGGGGAGAGATGGTACTAGAGAGAAGGAAATCTTGGTAGATATGAACTACGAAAAGGGTCGTAATGGATCGAAATCAGCTGCTGATGCCACGAATGGTACTCGTAAAGAAGTTATGAAAATGGAAACGAAAGGGGAGGGCAGTTACAGGAGGAGAGACATGGAAGATAAAGAAGAGTGCAAACACGAAAAGAGTCCCGAAAAAGATGAGAAAAATGAGGCAAAAATGGAAGAAGCAATGGAAAAAGCAGAAGGAAATGAAGAGAATTCAGATGAGAAGGAAGAAACAAGGAATAAAGGAAGCATAGGAAATGAAGAGGACATTTTGGAATTGTTTGAGACAGCTTGGCTCATGAAACCAGCTTCAATTATGTAAACATGTGACATTTTAAGACCATGAAGATGGCCAAACCTTTGCAGAACTGGGTTTTGTAAGTTGTATATTTTGTAAATAGAATTCTGAATATGCTGTTGTATATATGAACCTGAACCGCGTAGCACACGATTTGGCTCCCTTTACTCTTGGTTTTCCTTCAACAAATGTTTGGTTGTATCACCCTCCTAGTCCTAGTCCTAATATGCTGTTGTCATTATCAGCTTGTATTCAGAACTTATAAATTGAGTTTGAGAAGAGAACAGTAGGATTTGTTTGTTTTTTCTTTGCAAGATTTATATGATTTGATACCATCGATTTCATTGAAATAGTTACCGCCTCTTAAATGACCAAGTTCGGCTAAAATGACCGTAGCATTTCCCTCACAAAAAAAAATGTTGTTGAATGAATAAAATGATCTGAGAATTTAGAGCTTTTTGCATATTTAGACCATATTAGAAAAGTAATTACAAATTTAGGCGATATGGAAAATATTAGTAATTTAGTAATAGTATATTTTCTTTTATTGATTTTAAATTAAGAGTAAAACTCCCCTACACATGCATGTGTAGGGGAGCCCTACCTTTTACTCATATGGCACCATTAAGTAATGGTGCCACAAAATTTTCTTTAATAAATGAAAATATTAAAAAGTGAAGAAAATTTTGTGGCACCCTATGGTGCCACATGAGCAAAAGGTAGGGGAGCTTTACTCTTAAATTAATGAAAAACTGAAATTACATTAGTGTCTATAGTGAGTAGTTTCTATTTGGGGATGAAATTCGAAAAAAAGGAAAATTGTATGCTTTCCATACAATTTGAGAGATTTTAAATTGCTGGATTTTTTTTAATTAGATTATTAAATCAATAAATAATTAATTAGAGAAAATCGTAATAAGTTGTGATTGCTAGTTACAATGAATATGAACCAAAAAAATATATGGATGCAGTATTATACCGTACAGTCCATACATATTTTTTTTTAAAGATATTATACTGTAACATGTTGTATTACAATAATGTTATGAACTTTGTTATGTTCGAGCTTATGAACTTTAAATTTTATTTTGAATAACATGTAGTTTCGTTAACCACACAATACTGAAATATTTTTTTATATACGGTACAACCATAATATATTATGTATCATAGTGTATTTTAAAAATTGTGTTTTTTTAAAAGTGTTTAATTTGTTGATATAGATACTTGCAGTGTGATTTAATATGTTTGCGACAACGAACAAGTAATTTTGAATGTACAATACCGTATAGTAAAACATTGAAAAATAACAACAGTATGAGCATGTATGAAATATAAACAATACTGTCTATATACAAGAAAAGTGTAATAACAACAGTATGAGCATGTATGAAATATGAGTAAAATGAGATGGATTGGAACATGAATATTGGAGAATGAACAGTAAGGAAATCAGATACGAAATAGAACATATCATACTATATCGTCTGTGACATATTGGAAAATGAATGTGGGAAGATGAACAGTAGAACGCTGATGAATTTTCCAGAACAATACACGGGCAAAAAGCTTGAACTAAGAGTTTGAATTTAAAATGTTATCGGAAAGCATAATGGGATTTTGAAAATTTAAATATTTCGGATTTTTAAATGAAAAATTAAATTTACAATAAAAAAGTTAGGAGCTTAAAGTTGCAAATATTTCTTAAAAATCGTCTAAATAGTACAATTTTTCAAAACTTTATTTCGAAACAAAGTTCAACAAACTAAAATTGCCAGTTCAATGTAGTTTGAAAGGCATCCAATAATATTTTCAATTTTCGAAATAAAATTTTAAAAAAGCGCCCACCGTGGGGCTCGAACCCACGACCACAAGGTTAAGAGCCTTGCGCTCTACCAACTGAGCTAGACGGGCTTGTTGATATTTAATTATCATTTATAACAAACCGTTGAAAATAGTAGATCTTAATAAGCTTCACTCATTCCTCTCTTTTCTCATGATTTTATCTTATTCTTTAATCCTACAAAGTGAGAGGTTATCTCTAATTCTACTAAGTTTGAGGCTTCACCCATCATGGGTTATCGACAAAATAAGCATTATCTAGTAACTTGATTACTAGATATTCGAAATCTTCTATCTCTAACGGTTGTTAAACTAAATATATATATATATATATATATATATATATATATATATATTTTCATGCTTTTAAATTGAAACTTAAACCAGATAAAGTAATTTAATCATCTGAATTAATTGTTCTATTTCTATCTTTTCATGAGTTGGTGTTGCTATTTCATCTTTACATTTTGAACTGCTTCTTTTTGGTTTGAGAGTATAGAGATGTATTCCGGAATTAGAAGCCAAAACTCCATGAATTATTTACAGGTGACCTGTACATCTAATCTTTCTGATTAAATGAAAACCAGAAAATCAAAATAAAATGAAAATGAAAACAATTAAATTTACACACCAATGGCCTTTTTACCATGGGTACACTGAATAGCTTTTGCTTTTCCATAAAAAGCCGAAGGCTTTTGCTGTTTTTGTTCTTGTAAATGACTTGCTCACTGGCTTTTCTTTCACATCCATGGATGTCTTGCTACTCTCTGATAGCTCAGTCAGTTCCGGTGTTGGTTTCAATGCTGGTGTGGGTGTCGGTTTCAATGCTGGTGGCGGTGTTGGTTTCATTGCTGGTGTCGGTGTTGGTTTCATTGTTGGTGTCGGTGTCGGTGTTGGTGGTTCCCGTTGTCGTTGCTCCCTAAACAACATCAGAAGCTTTTGAGCCTTCTCCTTGCCTTTCGCTGTCCCATTCACAGACATCGACACAAGCCCGGGGATTACGCCTTCTTGTAAGGCCATGTCACTACACTTCTCATTCCCAATGCAGAGAATCAAGAGACAAGTCGCTGCTTGTTCCTGCTCAATGGGTTCACCATTGTCTAGTACTGCTGCCAACCCACTGATAAGTTCCGGAGTAGATGCCATTTGATCTCTACCTGATTCACATGAAGCCAAATTGGTAAAGATGGCAATGCACTTTTCGGTCCATGTTCGATCGAGAGAAGCTGCAAGAAGGGATTGAAGTCCCCTGATGATTCCATAAGAAACTAGGTTGGGAATATTGGAGGGCACAGTTGAGAGATTGTAAAGTGTGTGGAGGGCATCAAGCTTGCATAATGTTTCGGTATTAGTAAGGAGGAGTTGGGTCAAGACCGGGACCGCACAACTTGAACCGATAATAGATTTTGCTTCTTCCAGACAGGAGACGTTAAGATAGAGGGCCGTTGCAGATTCGAGGGAATTTGGGTTCATGATCATTTCCTCCAACAAAGAAATCAAACCTTCTGAAACCATTATTTCCTTGTTCCTGAGAAAATATAGTTTAGAACATCAGATATATATATATATAGGAAGCACTTAGTTTTAGATTAAAAGGAATGTATGTGCAAGGTAAGTTCACATATAGATGCATAAAAGATTCAGCTTCAATCATTAGCATTATTTTTGTCAAATTAATAAAAGGAACTTTTTTTGAACAATTTATGCTTCAATAATTAGCATTATTCTAGGTTATGATGTTAAATATACTTAGTTTCACACATTTCTATGTCGAGGAAGGTTTCAAAACAAGGATAGAATTATGTTCATGAAAAAAACTAAAAAGCTGCTTACCTTTTCAATTATTAGCCTGCATAATTTTCAGTGGTTTACATAATTTAAATTAAGAATCACACTGCTCTAAACATAAATATAATTATTACCAAAAGAACAAAAGGCATAAGTGAAAATCATTATACTACTCCCCCACATACATGCCACCTTATAAACTATGAATAAGTTGTGTAATATATAGCAATGAAAAGTAGAGTTTAGTCTCTAGAATTGAAGCAAAAAGGATTGGGAAAGCTACAAACCTGTTGTTGTTGACAGCAAGGTTGAAAAGAGCCATTGCTCCACTTTCCTGAGCCTTAACATTTTGTTCTTGCACAGCTACCTGTAAGTAGCGTAGAAGTCCCTGGACAAATCCGTTAGCTCCCATAAAAACTCTCGCCTCTTCATCATCCTTGAGTAGCAGTCTTATTTGCTCCACGACCGCAGACTTTTTCCTCAAGTCCGCTTCTTCATTCAAGACTTTCAAATACTGTTCATATCTAGCAGGCATATTTGTGTCAGATTCTTGGTCTTCAGTAGAGTGATCATCCACTACAGTTCCTTTGAACTCCTCTGTTGTACAGTTGTCTTCTAGCGGAACGACTTCAATATTTTTCGACTTACAAGAACCAGCCGTGTCCACAGGCGACGAATTTAGAGACTCTGATGCAGATAACGCGAGCCTCCAGTAATTGAGGTCAAGACTATCTGGAGGCCTATCAGGAACAGGAACTCCATGTTGTTCACACCAGTTTGCGAGCAGACCCTTGACACAGTAATTCGGTGTCAGTAAAAGATGAGAGAGTTTCTGTTGAGTTTTTGGGCAGGTGTCATGGCCATCACTAAACCACTTCTCAATGCAAGTTCGTTCATATGTTTGCCCGGAAGCAATTACGACCGGATCGTACATAAGCTGCAGTGATATAGGACACCTCAACTCATCAGGTGGAAGGGTAATCTGGTCCAATCTGCGGTTTTTTGGCTTCGAAGTAAAAGAACTAAGTTGTGTTAGTTCCCTATCAAAGGCTTGGCCATTCCCACTGTCCTCGAGAGAGTTCTGAACAGTGGGTGAACAAGGTCCGGAACCCTGTGAATCATTGTCATATGGTATCTCGCTTTTAAACAACTTGGAGTACTTCCTAATGAGATGCAAAAGAAATGCTACAATTGATTCCTTCCTCTGGTCATCTTCGGTACGAGACCGCTCGATTAGTTTCTTTAGTGCTCTTCTCTCTGCAAGAGCTGCTCTTGAGGAGTTTATTCCAAGTCTAATAGCAGCTTGGTGAAAAACCTTAAGCTCATAGTCGTCAATAGTGTTGCTAAATGTTCGTCCCTGCTGGAGCAATACAATAATTTCCTCACCAACTTGCTTCTCCAAAGGATCTAGGAAAAATTGAGTACTACCCAGTTCCTTCATAATCTCCTGAACCTGAAGTATAAATTAAAAGGGTGTCAGAACAAAGCACAATACTCAAGCAACAATCCCCGATAATATTTACGAAGAAAGACTAGAGATTATGGTACCTGATAGCCAATTGACTGTGGAACAATATCTTCAACACGTTTAAGACTATCTTGTAGAGCAGTTTTTACCTTCTCGAACTTTGACAGGACGGAGTCCCCAGTTATAGCCTACAACATGCAGAAAGTGTGTTAAGAACTGAAATTTTAAGGATGCTGAAAAGCACCATAAAGTAGTAACAGAAAAGCTCCATAACAACTTCATTATCAATAGGGTTGAAGTTTAGTGCTTCTGTACATATGAAGCTAGTGACTCTAAAAAACCTAAAAGGCAACTATTCTGAATAAGAAAACTCAAGGGATACAATCATTGTACCAAGTAAAGTTTGCTACTCTCTGTACAATATTGGAGGGTGTTCTTGGCCTTTTCAAGTGCCACATGCAACGAGCATAATGCCTGAATACCAGAATTGCTCCGAGGTCGTGCAGCTTCCAATTCCGGGAAAATTGATAATACTTTACAATATATTGCAGAAAGAGTCCTGCACATTCCTCCATGAAGCTACAATAAAGAACAAACTCGATTACTGACGCTGCGTCGTATTAACAATATCCTTTGAAGTAATAACTTCAAATGAGAACAAGCCAAAATAAAGATCTGCCCAAGCCAATTGTTATTGAACAACTCGAAACATCATTCGACAATATACAAAACGCTTACCCCTTAGTTGTCTGACCACACATCTTTTGAAGGAAAAAAATGTTATCATGAATCCATCACGTGACAAATGATATGTTGTAGAAGATAGTGAAGAAGATTCAGATCATCATGAACCCATCACGTGACAAATGATAAATGCAATGCAATTAAGTATTCAACCAAAACCAAAGCAAACCGAACCAGCCAACCACAATGAAAATTACAGTTCAATATTCCTGGATCCTTGAAAAGTATAAATATTTATGAAACCCCAACAATACACAAGATTAACCGAATGAAACAAATGATTTGTGAAAACGTAACAGGCGATAAAATCACGCCTGCCAAACGTAGGAGGATTCAAGCAAGCGTTTAAAAGTAGCTTAAGAAAAAGAGGCAAAACCTCGAGTTATGCAGGGGAAAGGCCAAAAACTACAACATATCGACTAATTATCTCTTGCAAATGAAATATAGACTTCTAAAATTTCAAACAAAAAATGACCATAAAGTTTAGTCCATTTTACATACCTTGGCATCACTTGCTGCAAATAGATTTTCTTCAACCTCAGAAATATCCATTCTTCAATCTCCACGTTAAAATCTAATACAAAATGTTTATGTCATCTGCATTGCATTGCAAAATGTTTAGAGAACACAAAATGAAGTTCTTTTCAAATAACAGATGCTAAAGAAGAAAAAAATGATGATAAAAGAAAACACAATTATTGCTTGCACTAACATAATCCTCATTTTGCCAACAGAGTAATAGCTCAACCGGCATCAATGCTCACCTAATGACTTCTAGGTCTTGGGTTCGAGTCTCTCCCACCCCCAATTGTTGTAATCTCAAAAAAAAAACATAATCCTCATTTACTTTTTTATTCACAAACAAATTAGAGAGCCTACTAGCCAACCTAAGCCCTTTAAATAATTGAAATTGTTAAGCCGCAAAAGACTGCTTAGAAGGATTGACACGAGAGGTGTCTATGTCTCTGTGGAGCACAGCTTCAAAGCCCAAACCTTCAACGTTTGTGCTTCCCCTCGAGGGGAACTCAATTATCCATGTAACGATGAATAATTAATGAAAGGAGGAGTGATTTAGACATTTGATCAAACACGAAGGGAGACAAAATTTGGGAGGGAAACATAAATTGTTACAAACATGAATACATGTTTTGATTTGGACACATCTTCAATCAGCTCAAATTGAAGGTTCAATAAGGAAACCTACGTAAAACGGCGGAGATCTTGGCCGAAACAACAACAATCAATCCATCAATGATTCGCATAAAATCAGTAAGAACAAGGAACAAGTAGAAAATGAAATGGAAACCAAACCTGGATTGCATGAACCAATCGTTGAATGGAACGAATTCGAAAAATGGAAGGCAAGGGAATGGGAAAACGAAAGGGTTTAGTGTATAGAAAAACTAAATTTGAAACAGAAAAAACAGAACCAGCTAAGGAGGGTTCATAAAAAATAGTATATATTGATCACACATTTTCTTCATCACCCACCTCATATACTTTTTTTTTTTCTTTTTTTATCAAAATAAATCAAATGTTGTAAATAGGTTACCAGCTTTTTGGGAAGAAAGAGAGGAAAATAGGATTTAGGATTTGTATTTGCTAATTGCTAATTGCAAAACACATTGAAAAAAAAAAAAAAAAACAAAAACAAAAACACGAGTATATTGTATGGAAAATACATTTTTAGTTCTTAGATTTAAGGTTGAGTTTCAATTTGGTCTATAGATTTAAAAAATATACTCAATTTTGATCAATGAAATAACAAATGGGTTAGTGAGATAACGAAATGTTGACTAAGATGATAATTAGACTATTTTTAAACTAATAGATAGATGATGTGGCAATATTATAATTTATTTTTAATAAAAAAATATATATTAAAAATAAAAAATTCAAAACACATATACAATTTGAAATAAATATAAAATAATTATTTTTAAATAAAAAGTATTAGTGACTTTTCATCTTCCAAATTGAACACCAGGCTATTTTAATTAATTAAACTCTTTGATCTTACCAAATCACAAGCATGAAAGAAGAAGATCAAACAAATTAGGTTGGCCGCCGTTGAAGCACCACCTTTAATTTTTCCCCTTTCTTCTCACCTTTTAACCCCAAAACGGTTTTTTGCAACCTAGGATTAGAAAAAAAAAATGGCAAAAACGGGCCAGGGATGAAAAATAATTGCAAATTGGGGTCGTCGCGTGGGTGGGAGACACGCGACCTAAAATAATTGCAAACGGTC
>JBBMEF010021007.1:0-18324 GCA_037832685.1 Sicyos baderoa | reverse complement strand
GGAAGGTATTAAATCAAATAACAAAAACAACGCACCTTGATTGTGATTGCACCACTAATAATGCTCAAGTTCACTTTACAAATTACCTCCGAAATAGTTGAAATGGACACATGGAGCTGCCAAGAAAATAAATTTGCAAGAGAAGAAACCCATGAACATATATTAATAAGGTGTTCTAGCTACAATATCAACCATATACACAACCAAAAAGACAACAACTAATAAATCACCAAGATAAGCACAACAGGTTAAAAATTTAGGTTACCTCGGGTTACAATATTAATCCTTCATTGTTTGTTTCGTAGAAGAAGAACCATCGTCAAATTTTTTATCGTGAATCAACAAGAGCAAAACTCTACCGATATATTATACAACCTAGTAACCATGAAGTTACAGGTTCGAATTCTCTACTCCAATAATATTGTATCAAAAAAAAAAAAAAATCTCAACCTGGAAATATATATAGCTCTATTTGTAAAACAAAGTTAATGTTGTGTTCATTGGCTTTATACTCAATATTCCATATATTTATATTTACATATTTCTATTTGTTTTATTTCGTGTGCTTGTGCCTTTTGACAATTGATTATGAAGTGAGCGATTTCCCTATCTAGAAATTTGGATGCAAGTTAAATTGCAATTACGGACATTGAAATATAAAATGATCAATGCCATTACAAAATTTTCGTCAAATTATGGGAGGATAATTAATTATGAAACTAAACTATATGTTCAAATATTTGATACAAAACTAAAATAATGGCATTTTGAATACAAAAGTATAGACATGCCAAATGAAGATATCTCATTACAATATCGATTCTTTCGGGGTTCAAACCCGTGACGCTAGTGTTGAACTAGTTTACAACCAAATAAATAAATCATTCCATCACTAACCCTTTTTGTATATATATATATATATATAAAAAAAAATTATTAAACACAATTTTTTTATTACATTATTAGAAGTAGGAGGATTCGAATCCATTATCTCATGAATTTATTAGATACTTTCTCAAAAAAAAAAAAAAATTATTAAATATATTTTATAAAACTTATAGTAAATGGTTTAAGGCTCGAAAATGTTAACCTTAACCTGCTAACATTAACCTAAACGTCCTAAGTCCCAATAGGCTTACATTAAAATGCTAATTATTTGAAGTTCTTCGGTGTAAAACTTCTATCTTCATAAGGATCGGCAGAAGTTCTTCTATCTCAATGTCTCTGAAAGAGTCGGCAATAGTTTCATTATTTAGTTGTAAATCAATTCAACATCAGCGTCATAGATTAAATCTCAATAATTGATATTTGTCTCCACTCCAACTATATATATTAAAACAAAAGTTACTAAAGATTGGTTTTTTTTTTTTTTTTTGACAGGTTGTTTTGAAATGTCTTAACGTTTTATTTCCGTTTCTTTTTAATTCTTTTTTTTTTTGATTTTTTTTGGAAATCTTTACTAATTTTCCTTTAATGTTTCCTTAACCTATTTTTTTTGTTTTAAATTTCTAAAGAAACGTTTTTTCTTTATTAATTTCCTCAATGTTATTACCTTGGATGGCTTCAAAATTAAAGTACTTTTGAAAGAAAAAAAATAAACAATTACAAAAATAATACAAAACTTTCCATATATTATCATTTTTAATTTCTCAAAACTTGTAAAATACATATATTGAATTTAATGCTAAAATCACAAAACTTTCATCCATTAAAGATGATGAAAAACTATACATGTAAAGTACTTTATGACCCTTATTTATATATATATATATATATATATATATATATATATAGTATGAACATAATGTACATATATAATTGAATTTAATGCTAAAATATGTTGACAATAAATTTGTGTATTTTGAATAAAATTTACCATTTGATGGATGGTATATCTTTTTTTTCATTTTAAGCTACCAACTTTCTAACTATATATATTGTAGTTCAAGATGCATGCAAAAACATCACAAAATAATATAAAGCTTTCAAACTTAGAGAAAATACTCATCAACAACAGAATTGACATGGATAAGTCCTCAACTCGGATTGCGTGTCTCCTAATGTTCTTCATTGTTTTTGGTATATTATTTATTTTTAGTTTATTTTACCAACTATATTTTCTTTCTCTGTCATTTGTATGAATTTACAATTGAATGACAATTATCAATGTGAATATTTCAGGATCATTGATCGTGTCAGAAGCAAGAAATGTAGTCAACGTTCCATGCAACACAGTTAATGATTGTTTTGATCCAACCAAATGTGAATGCAAAATTAATCTTTGCTTTTGTCATGCAGATTCTCAAATGAATTTATTTGACAAAGTTTTCTCTGGAAAATTAGGAGAACAAAAGATAATTCCATGAAGAATGAGTTGCAAATTTAATTTCATACCAGCCCCGCCTCATTTGAAACAATATATATACAGTTGTATGAAATTGGAAGACCTTAATGTTCTTCTCTATTCCAAACTTAAATAAAATATGAGTTTCTTTTTTCATTTTGATTTTTGTTTTCAGCTTTATGAATTTACAACGATATTGTTTATATCGTTTCAAATCATAAATGCCAAATGTTTTTAAATTTTGAAAATCATAAAGGTTCAGCTAGTTTCAACAATTTTAAATTAAAATTAATAAAATAAAGTAACTCATCAAATATAAAAGCAAGGAAAAAGTAGTAAATTAATGTGTTGGCTAGCTACCTTAACCACATAAATGAATAATTTTAACCTTCATGATCTTTATGTAAATACAAATCTTAAAAAATTAAATGGGTCGATTGCGTGACTAATTATTAGTTTGGTGTTATTCCATTTTTATTTCATGGTCACAAGTTTGATCCCTGAAATTGTTATTTGTAATCCCCTTCCTCCGATTTATATTCAAAAAAAAAAAATAATAATACAAATCTTGAAATGGTTGAAATTAATTGGAAAAGTAGATGATTCAAAATAGATAACGCATTCTTATCAAAAGCACGAATATCTTCAAAATAAATGAATTGTGTTAAGGATTTATAGCATTTTTAATAGATAAGTTGTGTTTCTTTTATTTTGCTACATGGAGTGCTGTCATTTTTAAAGAATAAATCTTCTTTTATAAATTGTTTTGGAGTTGCCAACCATATATGAGTACTCATTCATTATGTGTACAAAAAAAAATAATAATAATAAAAATAAAAATAAAAAACTAGATTGCATGTAAGGTTCTACCATCTCAATTATGTTTAAACTTTCTCTATTAAAAGTCGGTTTTAGAAAATTTAATTTAACTTGGTAATGTATTTTGATTTTTATCTTTTAGAAATTGTGTTGACGATGGTTATTTTATTTAGGAAATTTGCCCTTTATAGCAAATCTTTAGCAACTTTTTAAAAATATTGTAAATATAACAACTTTTTTTTTATGGACTCTATAAACATTATTGATGAAATCTATCAGACACTATTGATAGAGTCTATTGAAGGAGTCTATCGAACATTATTGATGGAGTCTATAAATCTGATTTTGCTATATTTGCAAATATTTTCATTATTTTGCTATTTATGCAATTTGTTTGCCTTATTGTAATATACATGCAAATTTCCTTTTATTTATTATGTTAGATTACTTTATATATGAAATATTTACCATGTTTGATTCTCAAAAAAATATTGTCCATGTTTGATTCTCAAAAAAATATTGACCATGCTTGTTAAGTAATATTTATAATTATTTACGTATTATTATTTCTTTTTGACAAAATATGCCTTTAAAATTAGTTATATAAATAAATATATCAATAAGAATTAATTTTATTATTCATCAAACGTTTTTTTATGGATAATTAAATCTTTCCTCTTAAGATTTTTTTTGAAATCCAGTTTAAATTTTTCTTGTCATACTGTAATATGCAAACCAAATTTAATGAAAACAAAAAAGCAGTTCATTAATTAAAAAAAATAAGTATATTGTATTTGTTATGTGATTGAAACTTTTAAATTATTTTTATTTTTACTTTTATTTTTGAGTATATATGGGGGAGGAAAGATAAATACGATTTTCGGAATCGAACATGTGACACTGGTGTTGAACTGGTTAACAACCAAATAATTGAAATTTTAAATACTTAGCTAGGTGTATATGACTTTATAAAAACATATCATTTTAATTTCTCAAAAATCTATGCTCATACAGAAATGAACAAACATTTATTCCCTTGGTAAATTGAATGGATGGTTAAGAGGATTAATTGATATAAGTTAGAACATAAACACTCAAATTCAACCGTTCCTGTAAAAAAAAACACTCAAATTGAATGGATTAATGGGCAGTTATCTTGATGAAGTATTAATCTATTTCAATTTCACAGTTCAATACATCATTTTGCCACGTGGTGTGATTTGTTTTTGATAGAAACAAAAAAAACATTTTTTTCGACAGGAACAAAAAAACGTATTTGCATAGAATGACTTCAAAATTATAATACATTTTTTAGAAAAATAAACAAATGCCAAAATAATATTAAAATTTCCATATATTATCATTTTTTACTTTTCAAAACTTCAAATTCATTAAAGGTGATGAAAATATATATGTAAAGTACTTAATGACCAATATATATCTATATATAGTATAAACATAATGTAAAAATATTGAATTAAATGCTAAAATATATGTTGACAATAAATTTATATTTTGAAACAAAATTTACCATTTAATGCATGATAAATGCTTTCCTTTTAAACTACAACTCTCTAACTATATATATTGTAGCCCGGGGATACATGCAAAAACATCACAAATAATACAAAGCTTTCAAATCTATAGAAAATACTCATCTCTATAAAAAAAATTGATATGGATAAATCTTCAACTCGGTTTGCTTTTCTCCTAATGTTCTGCATTGTTTTTGGTATATTATTTATTTTTGTTTATTTTACTAACTATATTTTCTCTCTAAGTCATTTGTATGAGTTTACTTGAATGACAATTATCAATGCAAATATTTCAGGATCATTGATCGTGTCAGAAGCAAGAAATGTAGTCAACGTTCCATGCAACACAGTTAATGATTGTTTTGATCCAACCAAATGTGAATGCAAAATCAATCTTTGCTTTTGTCATGCAGATTCTCAAATGAATTTATTTGACAAAGTCTTCTCTGGAAAAGTAGGAGAACCGAAGACAACTCCATGAAGAATAAGTTACAAATTTAATTTTCTACTAGCCCCACCTCATTTTGAAGCAATATATATACACAGTTGTATGAAATTGGAAGACCTTAATGTCTTTCCTATTCTAAACTTAAATAAAACATGAGTTTCTTTTTCATTTTGAATATTCTTTTCCCCAGCTTTATGTCACTCACCAATCATAGCCAAGGAAACAGTAGCAAATTAATGTGTTGGCAAGCTACCTTACCCACATAAAAAGAATAATTTAACTTATTCCTATTTCATTGATCTCCTCCATGAAATGAAATACAAATCTATAATTCAAAATTAGATAAATATTTTTATCAAAAGCACATAACTTCAAAGGTATGAATTTTGTTTCACGATTATTTCTCTTTTTTTTTTTATATAGATTTTTTTATTTATTTTTCCTTACAAAGGAGTGTCCACTGTCATAAAGAATCAACCTGTAACCTCAAACGATCAACCTCCAAAGCGGAGTCAACAATAGGGGGGAGATTCCCCCTCCAAAAACCCACCAAATCCTCCACACAAGAGGACAAGTCTCATGCTGCTTAAACACAACGATAAAGTCTGCTTAGCCAGAACATCGACCACACTATTACAAAACCTATCACAATGCAAAATACTCACAATTCCTAAAGAAGAAATCAATTCCTTAACATCCACAACAATGTTGTAAAACTTAGAATAATCAGAATTAACACCAAAAATAACCTTAACCACCTCTAAAGCATCAATCTCAACACCAAAAATAACCTTAACTTTTCAAAAAAAAAAAAAAAGAGTGTCCACTGTCATTAAATTTTAAAAGATGAGTCTTCTTTTAAATTGTTTTGAAGTTGCCAACAACATTTCATTAGAGTAGGATGAGTCATTCATTTTTGTGGAATGAAAAATATACACAATAGATTATATTATATAAACTTTGAACCACTATTATAATTTCCTCCCCCAATGTGTTCAAAAAAAAATTATATAAGTAAAATAAAATGTGAACTTATTATCAAATTGAAAAAATAAATAATTTAACTTTTTTAAAACAAAGATCGATATTTAGTTGTTATACATAAAAAATCCTCATAAAATAAATATTAATACTTTTTCTATTTATTTATTTATTTATCATATTTTGTTGGAATTTTCTTTTTCTATTTGTTTATTGATGATTGATTTAGACAACCAAACATTTTTGTACCCAAACAAAGACAATCCCATCATCTCTCCTCCACTCCCATTCCTCGAGAAAAATATGCAATTCCAATCCCTCTAGTTTCAACGATCCAATGTTCAGAGGATCGTTTCCGGAAACCCATTGATCATCCATCAAATCCAATTCCGATTCCGATTCCGATTCCAATTTGTGATCTGGGCTTGATGGAGAAGCAGATCAAAGGATCAAAAGCGCCGTCCACAAGGCTCACCACCTCCGTTTTGCCGCACCAGACCCCAAGGCTCAGAGATCATTACCTCCTCGGCAAGAAGCTCGGGCAGGGCCAATACGGCACCACCTATCTCAGCACGCACCGCGCCACCGGGGACCTTTACGCCTGCAAATCGATCCCGAAGCGGAAGCTCCTGTGCAAGGAGGACTACGAGGATGTCTGGAGGGAGATTCAGATAATGCACCATTTGACCGAGCACCCCAATGTCGTCCAGATCAAAGGGGCTTACGAGGATTCTGTGTTTGTGCATTTGGTCATGGAGCTCTGTGCTGGCGGGGAGCTTTTCGATAGGATTCTCCGAAAGGGTCATTACAGCGAGAGGGAGGCCGCGAAGCTTATCAAGACGATCGTCGCCGTCGTCGAGACTTGCCACTCTCTCGGGGTCATGCATAGGGATCTCAAGCCTGAGAACTTTTTGTTTGATCACCCTGGTGAAGATGCTAAGCTTAAGGCCACGGATTTTGGCCTCTCTGTTTTTTACCAGCCAGGTCTATATCTTCATTTTCTTGTTCTATTATTTTATTTATTTCTTTATTTATTTGCTCCCATGTTTTACTTGTGTTGGGTCATCATGCCAAAGCCAAAGGAGAGATAAATATCAACTAAAGCAGCCTTGGATTTTTAGCCTATGTTCTTTTATCTTTCTTTTTTTTTGATAGGAAACGAAACTTTCATTGATGAATGAAAATTACAAAAGATCGTCTATAGCAAATAACAAAAGATCATCAAATTCATGATTACAAAAAGCTTTGCCAATGAGAAAATAAAGTAGAAATACTATAATCTTTGAAAGGAGGTACAAAATGAGCCCATGTTAAGGCCAAAACAGTAATGGATTCAATAACATTGTGTCTATCTTGATAATCATCTTCAAAGAGCATAGCATTTCTTTTTCTCCATTAAGTCCACCAGAAGGCAATGATCTTTTATCTTTCTTGTGACTTGTGAGGGACATGTTGTTGGAAACTTTGGTGTTAAATATTGTGATGTTGCCTGCCCAAGATATTGATCTCAAACCTTCCATGAAGGTTCATGTTTTGCATATTAGCGAGTGTTGATGTAAGATTGTAGTCATTATTAGTTGGCCTAATGGTCAAGAGAGCCTCAAAGAACTAAGAAGTTTTATGGGTTCTAACTTCTATCTATGGTAGTCAGTAGTCACCTGCCTAGGAATTAGTTTTCTATGAATTTCCTTGACAATCAAATATTGTAGGGTCAAGCAGTTGTGCTGTGAACATAGTCGAAGTGCATGTAAACTGACTCAAACACTTATGGGTATCAACTAAAAAGAAGATGATGTAAGATTGTAGGTGCATCTTTTCAGAACATCTTTGATTTATGTACTGTTTTACCGTCTTAGATTATTTATTAAACTCATGCATAAACACTTCGATCTTCATTGCTAGTTTATTCATTCTATCCTTACATTTGTATATTGACTTGGAATTAGTTTTCAGTCCTTGAAATTCTTCACCTGCCTATGATTTAGTTTTTTACGAGTTTCCTTGTTAATGTTCTTTCAAACATTAAATGGGTCATCCATCTCCAATTGGTTTTCTAAAAACATTCTTTCAAATGGCTTGTTGGTAGAGACTTGAGGCCTCCAAGATATGCTCTTTTGAAGGTCCTAGGTTCAAAACCCACAAGTGAGCTTAGTTGTAACATTTCTTGTTGCCTCTCGTGTTAAGGCTATGCTCGGATGCCACTGGGTATGTAGTGGGGCGAAACTTTGATTCTTGGTTATAAAAAAAAGTAATGTTCTTTCAAATGTTAAATGCTAACTAGTGGATAATTGTACTATTTTGGGTCAAGGCACAAGCTATATGTTTCCCCTTTTTTTCTTCAGTTGAAGATATGTTTCCTCATAAGAATATGTTTACTTTTTTAAACTGCTATTTAGTTTTCTCTTTATGCATTTTTCTTTCTAGGGCAATTATTCAGTGATGTAGTTGGCAGCCCTTATTATGTTGCCCCAGAAGTGCTCCGTAAACACTATGGGCATGAGGTTGATGTATGGAGTGCCGGTGTTATCCTTTACATCTTATTGAGTGGCGTTCCGCCTTTCTGGGCAGGTACATGAATACGGATTGTTTGTTATGGGTGTCTTCTTATATATATTATATCTAAGCCTAAGGCTATTTTCTCCTTCATTTGTATCTTAAACAGAAACTGATTCAGGGATCTTCAGACAAATTTTATACGGCAAACTAGATTTCAACTCTGATCCATGGCCCAGCATTTCAGATAGTGCTAAAGATTTAACTAAGAAGATGCTCGCAAGGGAACCGAAGGAGAGAATCTCAGCCCACGAAGTTCTTTGTGAGTGATTTTAGACACTTCTGTAGGAAATAGTCATTTCTTACTTTGTACAACATTGAGCTTTTGTATAAATGCTTCTACTTACATGTATGGTTTTATTTTGGGTGTCAAGGTCACCCATGGATTGTAGACGACACAGTTGCCCCTGACAAGCCTATAGATTCTGCAGTTTTGTCTCGGCTAAAACAGTTCTCAGCAATGAATAAATTAAAGAAGATGGCTCTACGTGTAAGATTCATTCGTTGTAGGTTTTTTCTTATATAATCTGATAAACCAAAATATTTCTGGTGTGGTATGTACTTCACTTGAGGTTGTTTCACTGCTTTAGAATGAATCATGCTCAGATAATGACATCAACTTTAGGAGTAGGATTATACAATTTTTTTACTTTTCTTTTTCTTTAGTGCTTGCAATAATTTTAAGAAGAAAACTTTGATTTCATTGATTGAACACAATGTACAAAAGGAAAAGGTAAATGCCTTCCAAACCATCAGGATAGATTACAAAGAAAGTCTCCATGAAGCAATAAGATTAGAGTTTGTGAGTGACTGTGAGCATTTACACCAGAAATCAATGTTGCTCTAAGCATTACACCAGAATAAAGCTTAAAAGAGAACCTTTTAAAAAAAGCATTTAATAGAACCAAACTAAAAGTGCTGGTGCTTGACTGCTTGGATTATCTTATTAATAAAATAGCCTTTTATACATATCATGTACTTTTGAAACTTTGTACCTCATTTGACTCTCTAATTAAAGTTAGTCTCTTTTCAAATTTTCGAAGTGTTGTTTCATGTGAAAAAAAGAGAGTATAGTATGCCATTTTTCTCATGGAAATGTGTATTTCTCTCAAATTTTAGCAACATGGTTGGCAGGTCATAGCAGAAAGAATGTCTGAAGAAGAAATTGGTGGCTTGAAAGAATTGTTTAAAATGATCGACACCGATAACAGTGGGTCCATAACATTTGAAGAGCTTAAAGCAGGGTTGGAAAAAGTGGGCTCTGAACTCATGGAATCTGATATCAAGTCTCTTATGGATGCGGTAGATAACTTGTCCAAAGCCCATGTGGATATATTAAACATCATATTCGAGGCAGTTTGAAATTCACTCTCCCAAATGTTGATTAAAAAAAAAAGATAACTCCCATTCTCTGGGAATACTACCTCATACCACATTGCGCTGAATTATCACTTGGTAGTCGTTATAAACTTTAGAAAACTAGTTTAGATACAGTTATCATAGTTTAGAGACTAAACTTATAATGCAATCATATATATTTTCTATAATGATCTCTACAAATTGTAATTGAACTATTTGAACAGGCTGATATAGACAACAGTGGAACCATAGACTATGGTGAATTTCTTGCAGCTACTTTGCACCTAAATAAGATAGAGCGGGAGGATAATTTAGTAGCTGCGTTCTCCTATTTTGACAAAGATGGTAGTGGCTATATCACAATTGATGAGCTTCAACAGGCTTGCAAAGACTTTGGATTGGGCGATGTTCATTTGGATGAGATAATCAAAGAAATTGATCAAGATAATGTAAGTCTTTGTACTAGCCTATTCAAATATATAAATATTATTTTTATGTTATTCTATCTACCAACTTAAAACAGCACTATTACTATTTCTTTTCTCACTTTTTCGCATTTTAAGCATATATAAACAGGACTAGTATTGTTATTGGTCGTATAGATCTGAAGGAGCTAGAGATTTTTATTTGTTTTCTTTTTCCCACTTTTTATTAATCTTTTGAAAGATTAGTTAAATTTGGAAATAAATTTGAACACTTCTAAGGGACCACGTAGAGTTGGTTTTCTGGTTCCTTGTGGGTTCATTTGTTGGATTATGCGCCTGGCCTACCTGACTAATCTTCGGAGGCTTCGTTTGTCCAAGAGCTGTTAGCTTTAAGACACATTGAGGAACTCCTTGGAGTTGATTTTCTGGGTTTATGTATCATGTTTTTGCTTACACCACTCTGTTTTCCAACCCCTATTGAATACAAGTTTTATCCCAACGTTTTAGTTATATTGTATGATCAAATAGTCTCAAAATAAACTTTCTTAGGGATGACTGTGGTAGCAGAGAAGGGGCGTTAAGTGGAGGGCCTTACGTAATTAAGAGGTGATGAGCTCAATCTTTGGTGACTACCAACCTAGAAATTAATTTTCTACAGGTTTCATAGCATTCAAATATTGTAGGGTCAGGCGGTATATTCCATGATAATAGTTGAGATGCACATAAGGTGGCCCTGACACTCATGGATATATATATATATATATATATATAAACTTTGGTAGCAAGGGGCTGAGAGTGTTTGAATCTTCCAAGTTCCATGTAGAAATTTTAATGATTTGAAACCCTTCTGGTCATGGAGCTGACTTTTGGGTTAGATAAAATCTTCTTAGGATTAGTAATGGTGGACCATTAGGCTAATGCAAGGAGTCATACTCTAGTTATAAATGTGTATTAGTGTAGGTATATTTTTAAACAATCCCATTGATGAATGAAACAAATGAGAAAAATCTTCATGCATCTATCAGTGATTACAAGAAAAATCCCTAATTGTAGATGAAAAAAAGACAGTAATAAAACCCAATGGATAAACATTTTTGCACCACATAAAAACTTCAACCAGGGATAAAGAAAATAAAACACCTCTGAAGTGTCTTCTATCTTGTTCTAACCAAAGATTTTGAAGGAAAACACAAACACACAAGCGAAAGTACATCTTTGTCCTTTTGAAAAGATGACCCACAAAACCATCATGGAGTGGCTTAAGTGATCAAAGAGGGTCTTGTGGTGTCAAGGTGATGGGTTCAATCCATGGTGGCCACCTACATAGGAATTAATTTCCTACGAGTTTGCTTAACATCCAAATGTTGTAAGGTCAGTTGGTATGTCCCGTGACATTAGTCGAGATGCGTGCAAACTAGCTCGGAGAGTCACTAATATCAAAAAAAAAAATGACCCACAAGAAGAGAGGATATAAAGTAAAAATGTTGTGTATGTATGAATTTCTATGCTGATTATAAAAACCTGTTTCTAATTCTGTACTTGAGTCCAATTTGCTTGTTTCATCATATTGAGGTTGGATAAAATCTATTTGTTTCCATTTATGATTAAGTAAGATCCATATCTTTTCCCAAAACTACTACTAAAAATGTGTTCTCTGACTTTGTTGTTCTGCTCTATATCTTTTGCTTTGCAGGATAGTCGTATAGATTACGGGGAATTTGCTGCAATGATGAGGAAGGGCGACGGAGGAGGCGTCGGGCGCAGTAGAACTCTGAGAAACAACTTGAACTTCAACTTGGCTGATGCTTTTGGAATAAAAGACGAATCTTTAGCAAACAAGCAGTGATGCTGCTGCCTTGATTTTGTAATTTGTACAGTTGGCCAACTGTTCAAGTGCAGAAATATATTCCATAGCTTCTTTACTAGGAGCTTTTGATTTTGTTTATTTTTTTGGTTTGAAATATATGTCTTTTGCTATTCTTAATGTATTTATATGTGAGGGCTCTGAATTTTCTTGACATTGCATGTGAATTTCAAGAATGATTATTCATTATTGAGTTAAATGAGTTTGAAGAGGTGATGACAAGAATGTTTGTAGAATAAATTAAGATAGGTTTATTGTTGATTTATTTGGTTTTATTCTTTTCTTATTTGTACTTTTTGATATATATGGTTGACCTTGTGTTTATTGTTGAATTCGTAAATGAGATCTTATTTAGTTTATGGTATCTCTTATAATAAAAAATATTTAAAAACAAAAATTGTTCGAGATTATGAGGAAAAAAAAAAGCATGTAGTCTAGGGCCCGTTTGGCAACGTTACTGTTTCTTATTTCCATATTTTTTAAGATAAGAAACAAGAATATGTTTGATAACGATTATGTTTCTTGTTTCCCAAAAAAAGTAAGAAATAAACTTGTTTGATAATCATTTCTTGTTTTTTTTTTTTTTTAAATTTCTTCAAAAAGTATAACATTTAAATATGGGATTTTAAAATTTTTTGATATATATATTTAAAAATTTAAAAATCAAATTATAAATAAATAAATTTAAAAAAGATATGAGTACAAATAACTAAACATTTAAATTTAATTAGATCTATAGTAAAATTAAAAAATACAATTTAGATTGAAATTGAAGTCTTGCTATCAATTTAAGTAATTGAATCAATTTATTTTATATATTTGATTTTATAAAAGAAGATTGATAATTTTTTCATTTTTGCTACTCATACAAAATCTTCTATAAAATTAGTATAAATTAATAATATAGAAATTAAATTAAAAATTAGTATATATTCAAATTAAAATAAAAAATGATTTATTTTAAAAAGTATAAAATTTATTATATAATGAAATTAACCTAATAAATAGTTTATATAATATATATATATATATATATATATATATATATTAGTATTATGTTTTTAAGAATTTAAATTATATTTTTTTTTATTTGACCCAATTAAATAAAAAAGTTTATTCACAAAGTTTAAATTTGAAAATAAAAATAAAAGTTGGTTTGAAAAGAAATTGGAAGGAACAAATAAAATAAAAGTTGATTTTTTAATTAAAAAAGAAAAAAACTGAAAAATAATTAATAAAGATTCACCTAAGGATGTCAAGTGCTTTAAAAAATTCTGCCCATAATTTTGCCAACATGCCAAACTCGTTTTTGTTAATAAAGTGGACAAAAATAAAATTAAAAATAAAATAAAATAATAAAAAATAAAACTGAACAAGAGAAACTCCATTTGAGAGTTTCTCATTTATAAGCCCAAAACTAGAAACGTTTCTTTTTTTTTAAGAAACAAAAAATAAGAATCGTTACCAAACAAGTTTGTTTCTCATTTTTCAGAAACAGAAACAAGAAACAAGAAAACGTTACCAAACGGACCCCTAATTATCCAATACAAAATTAATTTTGAAAAACACTATAGTGAAGCATCCTACCAAAAGTAGTTAGAAATTGAGAAATGCATCAAGAAACTCAATCATTGGGATGCATAGGATGATAGATTCCATCCATAATAATCACTTACTTATGAATTAATTTCCTACAAATTTTCTTGACATCTAAATGTTATAGGATTAAGTGGTATGTCCCGTAACATTAGTCGAGGTGCGATTCACATGCCACCACAAGCTCACAACTCACGATCACTAGACTCATAAGGCGGCAAAGGCACATCACCTAAACTACATGGCTCGCAAGCTGCTAAGGCACATTGCTCAATCCACGACTCGCATGCGACCATTGCTCATAAGCCACCACACTATGAGGGTCACAACCAATAAGCAACTCTTAAAGACATCCATGGATCGAGTGTAACCTATTTGATAAAACTCTCTCATAGAAACTTAGGTTAGAGTCTCCCTATACATGTTACATACATATATCGAAGGTTAGTGACACAGTTATTTATCTTGGTTGATGTTAATCTATTTTAACTTTACGGTCACGAATTTGAGCTTGAAAATCAATATTTAGCTCTCATATAATTTAAGAATAGTTGTGCCATCTATGTAGAGTTTGTTGGTGTCCCTTTCCCTAATTTGTACTAAAAATATATATTTAATAAGTCAATTCATATATACTATCATTATTGTGCTCACCATAATTATGCTCATCAACATATTTATGAGAATAGTTTGCATGTAAGTCAAAGATTCACTTAAAATTAAAATAGTGTTTGGGGGGTATAATAGTCTTTGAGAAGTGGAAATGGATAGGATAGGCCTGAAGCTCAAAACCAGCAGAGCCATGGCTAAAAACTAAAACGAATCACAGTTATGCTCTTTCATCGTGACTAGACCAAAGAGGACCTTGAAGGGCTCATCCATGGCGTCTCTAACCCTGTCCCTCTGCTCAAATTTCGCCACTCACTGCCGACTCTCAAACAAGCAGAATCTACCTTCATCAACCTCAAATTCCGGCCATGATTCCTTCAATTTCGCCATTTCCACTTCATCTTCTTCGCTAAAACTCTCTTCTGCTCCAATTCCTTATTCCCGCTCTGCATTGCCCTTCCTCCTCAAGTCCTCCGAGTCCGAAGCGGCGGTAATCGAGTCCGAGCCCGCTGCTTCTCAAACCCTAGAAATCCCCTCGGAAGAGGCGGCCAAGCGCGAGGAAATCTTTGCGGTAGTTATGGTCAGTGTTTGATTTCACTATACTAACTTCTTGCACTTTGATTTTTCTTTTTTTAATTAATTTAATTTTCTTTTATATGATGACCCGGAAACGTAAACTCGGGGCACCATTGACCTATGCCTGCGGCACTAGGATATATAAGAGGAATGTATATATCGGCTGTCTACAAATTAATGTCTAAGTTGATTCTCGAATGGGGAGCACTATGGTCTCCAAGGGGGTGGTACAAATGGTTGAACTCTTGAACTTTGAAGGTGTGCTCACTTCAAGATCCTACGTTCGAAATTTACCTTTGACATTAATTTGTATACATTGCTGTCTCCATTCCTTCGATGTCTCCGGATGCTTGGCTAATGACATGCATGGTTAGCCGAGGTATAGTGGAGCAAAGCTCTGATTTCCCGGTTTCAAAAAAAAAAAAAAAATACAAGTATTGATCATAGCACCATTCCTCGGAGACTTATTGCAATTTGATTTTAGCTTCTCATTTCTGTGTGGACATCAATTGGGCTGCCCATAATATCTAATATGGTATAAGAATAATAAGAGGCATTAAGCTCAAATGGTATTCAGTTCTATAAAAATAAAAATGAAACTAGGATTCGATTCAAGATGCTTTTATGATAGGAAACAAAACTTTCATTGACATTTGAAAAGTTACAGCTTATCGAAACATATTATAAGAGACTATACCATTGAGATATTATTGTGGTTAAATCATAATTTTAAAGGATCAGATTCAAGATTGGTGAGCCCAACTAAAGAAACCATCTCCAACTCAAGGGGATGTTAGGATCACACGTCTGAAAGAGTGTAGAATGTATATCAGAAAAGTGGACTAGTACTTTCAAGTCTCATCATCGATTGATTTTGAAATGAATGTCCACACTATCTAATACCTTCAACTTAGTTTCTTGAGGGGCATGTTAGGATCTCACGTCCGAAAGAGTGTAGAATGTATACAAGAAAGGTGAACTAGTACTTTCATCACCAATTATTTGAGATGGATTTCCACACTATCTAATACCTTCAACCTAGTTTCGTTGGATTTTTGTATTGCGAATTACGTTTATAATAGGGGGTTGCATTTTCTTTATGGTCTTATAGTCAGTTTCTTTTATTTGTGTGTGTGTTTTTTTTTCAACAGATTGGATCCCGCCAGTATATAGTTTTTCCAGGGCGTTATATTCATACCCAGAGGCTGAAAGGAGCTAACGTCAATGATAAGGTGGGTTCCTTATTAATATTATTCTACTCTGTTAAATGTTTCATTATCCGAGTATCTGAGTTGATTGTTGTATTGTTTATATTTATGGAGATTATTCTTAAATTGTTCGAATTTTAAGGTCGCAACACTAACATGCTGTAGTTGGACTTTCAATTTTGTGAAAGTTGGAGTTTTGTATTTACATTTTATCTCATCGAGTCATTGTATAAATGGTTTAGAATCTGTCCTAAAATCTTGTAACACTTTCCCCTGATCAACGAAAATGCATAGTTGTTTGCTCTATGCAGAATACTTTTATATTTGTTCATGTGATATTGAAGGAATTATGTGGAAGTGTATTTTGCATCCTTGTGAGTAGTTACCAAATAAGTTTTTTTTATAGGAGATAAAATCAATTTCATTAATTTGTGACAATGTTTCAAAAACCTATGGAAACAAGTAGCATAAAGATGCATAAAAGAGAAATGTGGAGGTCAATACAAGGGAAAACACAAACGAAAGAGTAGATATTCCTAGAAAGTTTCCATGAAACAGAAGATATTCCTACTAAATTCCCATAGTTCAAAACAAATGACGTCGCAACATGCGAATAGGGTTTCGAGTGTTAAGAGAGAGGGAGAGTTCCTTCCTCTTTTTTTCATCAATAGTTACCAAAGAAGTGAGGAAGTGATTTCAGGAATTGATTGAGGCTTTATATATTATTTGGATAAAAGTGTCGTGTTTTACTCTGATGTCTTACTCTTGTCAAAGTGATAGATCTTTCATTTCTCATTTTGGCATCCATATGTTCTTAAGTTAGAGCCACCACACAATATTATGATAAGAACTAACACCAATCGAATAGAATAAGCAAATATTGTATTGAGTTTCTTCTTAGGAACCAGAGCAAAAGCCTCCAGTTCTAAGATGTCTGACAATGACCTAAATCTTCCTATTTATACTAAGCAAGTAAAATACTAAAATACCCTTCAATAAAGTAATAAATCAAATAACAATAATAAAGATAATAATAAACTCCGCCGAATCTATTCTTCAAGTCTTATTACGACGCTTGTAAACTTGTATCGCCTTCGGGATCGTATCAATACTTCCCCCCCAAAGAATCACCTTGTCCTCAAGGTGAAACTCCGGAAACTGCCTCGACAAATCGTCGGCTGACTCCCACGTCGCGTCTTCAGGTTGCGACCCCTCCCACTGAATCAACACTTGCCGGGGTTCACCGGCTTGCACATTCTCACGCACTCCCAACACAGCTATCGGGTTAACCGTCACTTGTAAATCGTCCTCCACTTGATCTGGCGTAGGCATCACTGCAACTAACGATCCCACTGCCTTTCTCAGAACCGATACATGAAACACGGGATGAATCCGGACTGTTGGTGGTAGGTCCAAGCGGTACGCTACGGATCCAACTCTTGCCAATACTCGATACGGCCCTATAAATCTTGGAGCTAGCTTCGGGTGTTTGAATTTGGCCAAAGATGATTGTCGATATGGACGAAGTTTAATATAAACCAAGTCATCGATTTCAAACTCCACGTCACGTCGTTTCGCATTGGCTCGATCCGTCATCGATTTCTGCACTGTCTGCAAGTTTTCTTTTAACTTGTTCAACACCCTATCCCGATCTAACATCAGAGAATCCACCTCGGCCACTGGACTAACGCCGTGATCATACCCCAAAATCGAGGGCGGAACACGACCGTACACTATCTCGAAAGGAGTCATACCTGTAGAGGAATGATAGGAAGTGTTAAAACTGTACTCTGCCCAAGACAACCACTGGTACCACGCCTTGGGTTGATTCATCACAAAACAACGGAGATAGGACTCCAAGCATCGATTTACCACCTCCGTTTGGCCGTCTGTCTGCGGGTGATACGTCGTACTCCGACATAACTTGGTTCCTGAAGCCTTGAATAACTCTTCCCATAACAAACTAGTAAACACCTTGTCCCGGTCGGACACAATGCTCTTGGGAAT
>JBBMEF010020996.1:0-13343 GCA_037832685.1 Sicyos baderoa | reverse complement strand
TATTTGTATTTGAAAATGAAACTCATCATTCAATATTGATGGAGCAACAAACTCCTCTGCTTTCAAATTCAATACTATTTTGATTCCTAAACTTTAAATTTGGTTAAATTTTAGTTCCTTAACTTTGACAAGTTTAATTTAGTCCTCGAACTTGAATTAAAAATTCAAATTTCGTCCCTATGGTAGCTTTCCGTTAAACATGGGTGAAAAAATAAAAAGAAAAGGAAATTTTATTTTATCTTGACTTTATCTCTTAACTCAATTATTATCATCTTCTTCGTGTGGGTTTCTACACAAGTTTAATTTATTTGATGTGCTACTCGTTGCTATTGTGGCATCATTTGATGGTACTTGTTGCTCAAATTCCGTCCCTACGGTAGCTTTCCGTTAAGAAGCTTTGTCTCCCCTTCTTCTTGTGTTGTCGACAATCTTCTCACGATTAAACGTCGACAGTCTTCACTTTTATATTCTTCGAATGTGTTTTTATTTGATGTGCTACTTGTTACTAATGTGCCACCATTTGATGTCACAAATTTATTTATTAATTTTTTATTTTTAATTCAATTTTATTTGTATTTGAAAATGAAACTCATCATTCAATATTGATGGAGCAACAAACTCCTCTGCTTTCAAATTCAATACTACTAGTTTCAATTCCTCAACACATAACTCATCATTCCTACTCTTTTTATATATTCCTTTCCTCTTTACCTCTACCAGCACCAATTTTGGCGTCAACTCAAATATGGCAACAAACAGAGTGAGAAAACAAATAAATCCACCCCCACAAATTTAAGTCACAAATTTGGGTTAAGAAACCATGGCTTAATTTTGCTTAGAAGAATTAAAAAAAAAAAAAAATAAAAAAAAAAAAACCCTAAGAATCGAGGTTTAAGTTTCAAGTGTAATGGCAGGAGGGCAAAATGAAGATGGAATTTTTTTCATTAGCGAAATTGAGAATGTTTATCGTAAAGGTTCACTTGAGGGACCAAAATGAAATCAAACCCAAAGTTCATCGAACAAAATGGTATTTTAACCATTTATTTTTTTTATTTTGAAAAAAGTTGACAAAATAGGCTAGTAAGATTAAAACAAATTGATAAACTAAAATTGCCTTCTTTTTTTTCTTCTATTTTTTATTTTTTATTATCTAGACATGTTTCTATGGGAGAAGAGTGGAATGATTTGAATTTAGTGATTAAACATGTGATTTAAATGTGGTGTTTGAATGTGGTTGAACCAAAATCATGTTTGAATAAAAATATTTGAAGATGAGTAATTAAAAAACCGTATTTAGATAAGAGTGTTTGAATGAGTGACTTATATTAAGATAAGAGTGTTTGAATGAGTGATTGCAAAAAAAATCTAAAAACATTGTGAGAAAAAAAATTTGTTTGGGGCTAAAACGCAACATAAATATATTAATGCTCTCGAATAAATAAGAGTCAAATACGAACCTATAAATATGATACTAAACAAAAGTACCACCAACAATAAAACCAACACACCACCAAATTATAACCATACCATTCCATGTATGCTCATATTGAATACCTAAATTATCTAAAGAAAATAAAAGAAAAGAAAAACTCTGTTAACAAAGTAATAACTCAACCGTCATCAATATTAGAGGTTTTGGGTTCAAGTCTCCCCACCCCCAATTATTGTAATAAAAAAAAATTAATAAAAAATAAAATAAAACTCCTCGACTCTACTTTTTGCTTAGGTGGCACCAATAAAATCAGCTCATGTACGGATCCATGTGTAGATGAGTTTTAGTCTTGAAAATATTAAATAGACATTCTCAACAAAAAAAAAAAAAAAAAAAAATTATATATTAAAGTGACACGTTTTATTTAAACTTTCCGGGAAAAAGTATTGGCTCTGAAATATTCCTTGGATGGCGCCACAACAAACGACGAATGGAAAGAGAATGAAGAAGAAGAAGGCGCGCGTGGCATTCCCCATTTCCAGAAACTGTTAACCAAATCATAAATTCACTCACAAGTTCCCTTAACTCTCCATTAATTTCTCTCTTTTCTCTGTTTTTTCTTTTCCCTTTGTTTCCCAATCTCCATTTCCCACATTTCTGAAACCTCCGCCATAGCTTCGTTCTGTTTATGGGCGTTTTCATGGTCCAATTCTGCGGGATTTCATGTGGGTATTGTGAGAAACCGCCGGAAATGGCATTCTCGAGGTTCTTCTCTGCAAAAATGTAATACCCAGATGGTTTTTTCCGGAGATTGGTGTTGCTGCACAGATCTGCCATGGGAGGCCTCAAAACAGAGCTCGTCATAGCGCTTCTTGTTTCTCTGATTTCTGCGGGGTTCGGCGCTACCGACCCCGATGATCTTGCTGTTCTCATCGAGTTCAGAAAAGGGTTGGAAAATCCAGAGCTCTTGAAATGGCCGCGCAATGACGACGATCCATGCGGCAACAAATGGCCCTCTGTTATCTGCCGCGGCTCCAGAGTTTCGCAAATTCAGGTCCAAGGAATGGGGCTGAAGGGTCCTTTGCCGCAGAGTTTCAATCGCCTTTCTATGCTCTCCAGCGTCGGTCTCCAAAGGAACGGATTCTCCGGCCCGTTGCCGTCGTTCAGTGGTTTGAACAATCTCCGGTCCGCTTTTCTTGGTAACAACAATTTCTCTTCCATTCCGGCTGATTTTTTCACCGGCCTTGATAGTTTAGAAGTTCTTGCCCTTGATGGGAATAATTTGAATGCTACTTCTGGGTGGATGTTTCCGCCGGCGTTGAGCGATTCGGCTCAATTGACGAATCTTACTTGTATGAGTTGTAATTTGGCCGGTCCTTTGCCGGAATTTCTTGGGTCTATGTCCTCTTTGTCTGTTTTGTCCCTTTCTCACAATAGACTCTCCGGTGAGATTCCGGCGAGTTTTAAGGGTATGATGTTGTCTAGGTTTTGGCTGAACAATCAGTTTGGAGGTGGGATGACTGGTTCGATTGATGTCGTGACGACGATGACTTCGTTGAGTACTTTGTGGCTTCATGGGAATCAATTCTCAGGAACTATTCCAGATAAGATTGGGGATTTGAGTGTTTTGCAGGATCTGAATCTGAATGGTAATGAATTTGTTGGGTTGATTCCTAATAGCTTAGCTGATATGAGTTTAAGCAGTTTGGATTTGAACAATAACAATTTCATGGGTCCAATCCCAAAGTTCAAAGCATCAAAAGTGAGTTATTCTTCAAACCAATTCTGTCAAACACTGCAAGGGGTTGCGTGTGCTCCTCAAGTGATGGCGCTTATCGAGTTTCTCGGCGCCATGGAATACCCTTCGAGGCTTGTCTCTGCTTGGACTGGGAATGATCCTTGTGTAGGGCCATGGCTTGGATTGAACTGCAGATCTGGGAATGTCTCTGTCATTAACTTACCAAAGTTGAATCTGAATGGGACTTTGAGTCCTTCACTTGCCAACTTAATTTCGCTTACACTGATCCGTCTACAGGACAACAATTTGAGCGGTTCGATTCCATCGAATTGGACTGGTTTGAAATCGCTTACTTTGTTGGATTTGAGTGGCAATAACATCTCCCCTCCTGTGCCTCGATTCAGTGGCACTGTGGAACTGGTTACTGATGGGAACCCTTCGTTAGATGGTAAGCAATCTCCTACTTCCCCGTCGACGGGAATTGGAGGCCTATCTCCTTCAAACAGCGAGTCTTCTCCGACAACAGAATCGAGTTCTAATTCGGGAGATGGGATAGGACAAACGCCTAAACGTTCCAAGGCATCTATAGTAGTTTCTACTGTAGTTCCTGTTGTAAGTGTTGTATTTGTTGCTTTTCTGGCTGTACCTCTGTCTATGTATTTGTGTAAGAAGAAGAGACGCAATGACAAGGCTTCAAGTTCTTTGGTCATTCATCCAAGAGATCCATCTGATCCCAACAATTTGGTTCAGATTGTTGTCGCAGATAAAAACAACAACAGCAATAATAGCCCTTCTACTGCCACGGGAAGCGGTTCGACAAGCAGAGACCACAATGAGCATGGTGCTTCTCATGTCATTGAAGCTGGAAGTCTAGTCATATCTGTACAAGCTCTACGAAAGGTGACAAATAATTTTTCATCAGAGAATGAGCTCGGTCGTGGCGGGTTTGGAGTAGTATATAGTGGAGAATTGGATGATGGAACAAAAATAGCAGTCAAAAGAATGGAGTCAGGTGTAATTAGCACTAAAGCATTGGATGAGTTCCAATCTGAAATTGCAGTTCTTTCTAAGGTACGACATCGTCATTTGGTATCGCTGTTGGGTTATTCGATTGCAGGAAATGAGAAACTTCTCATTTACGAGTATATGTCCGAAGGGGCTCTCAGCCGGCATATTTTTCATTGGAAAAGATTTAAGCTCGAGCCTCTTTCTTGGAAGAGGAGGTTAACCATTGCATTGGATGTTGCAAGAGGGATGGAATATCTTCATGGTTTAGCCCATCAGAGTTTTATCCACCGCGATCTAAAATCTTCAAATATCTTACTTGGGGATGATTTTCGAGCAAAAGTTGCTGATTTCGGATTGGTTAAACTAGCACCTGATGGTGAAAAATCTGTAGTAACCAGGCTTGCAGGGACATTTGGTTACTTGGCACCAGAATATGCTGGTAAGCTTTTAAATTTTTATCAATTAAATCTAGAATTGAAATCATGTTGAATGCAGCGAAAGAATAAAATTATTTATTCAAAATGGGATAAAATTTTGGCAGGCTTTTATATACGTTTTTAAAACAGCAGACTGCAGAATAAAGAATTTGTTAGTAATAAAGCCTGAAGTAACTAGTTTTTCTCATTGTTAGTACTAGTTTCCTCTCTAACTTTTCTACTTTCATGGTTTCATTGATACAGTGACAGGTAAAATTACTACCAAAGCCGATGTCTTTAGTTTCGGGGTTGTGCTAATGGAGCTATTGACTGGACTAATGGCTCTCGACGAAGATCGATCTGAAGAAAGCCGGTATCTAGCTGCGTGGTTTTGGAATATAAAATCAGACAAGGAGAAGCTGATTGCTGCTGTGGATCCAACCTTGGATGGTAAAGAAGATATATTTGAAAGCATTTGCATAATTGCTGAATTAGCTGGACATTGCACTACAAGGGAGCCTAGCCAACGACCCGATATGGGTTATGCTGTAAATGTACTAGCTCCACTCGTCGAGAAATGGGAGCCATTCGACAAAGACCCAGAGGAGCATTCCGGAATTGACTATAGCCTACCCCTTAATCAAATGGTGATGGGATGGAAAGAATCCGAAGGGAGCACTTTCAGTTATATCGACCTGCAAGACAGCAAGGGCAGCATAACATCAAGGCCAGCTGGGTTTCCAGACTCATTCACTTCGGCTGATGGTCGTTGAAGAACGAGGTTACCTCGATGCTTATCTTTGCCTCTTGCTTAGGGGGTCAATTGCTGGTTGTGCATGCATACCTCTGTTTCGCTACACGGTCGAATATGATCTTGTTCTTTTCCGCTTCGATAACGTCGATGTAGATAGATAGTATCAATGGTCCTTGGAAACCTTGTGCTTGTAAATTCCTTGTGAAACAGACTTGCAAATGTTTTTCCTGTTGTACTTATTGCATCTTGAGTTCAGAAAATGTTGCTGATCTGTTTGTTTGATGGATTGAGAAGTTACAATAAGGGAAAGAGGCAGAGGAAAAAATGGTTCAAAGAGAGATTGATGGAAAAAAAAATAGTTCTTTTGGTATGAAGATGGAAGGCAGCCAGTCAATTGAGCAACCAATTATAGTAGCTGCAATGAGATGAAAACAGTTAGGAGAGTTATCTGATATCATTTTTTGTTTTGGTCCTTGAACTTCTAGATATTCTTTATTTGGTCTTTGACCTTTTGAAATTTTGATCCTAGTTTCAAAAATGTAGTTTGTATTTTTCTTTTTTCTTCAATTTTTAACATTAATTTAGTCCTTCATTGTTCATCAAATTCTACGATTAGTCGTCTTCATACAAATTTTGTTCCATATTATTGAAATTATGATATAGTTTTATCATTCATGTGATATCTATATCAAATTATGATCATACATCAGAATTTTAATATCTAACCTTTTAGTTGAAAGTATATGTTCATTTGTAATGAATTATACTCATTTTGGACTGTATTGTTAAACTTAAAAATAAAAATGTTAAAATGGAATTATCTTTGCACATTAAGATTTGTTGTATTTTGGTTAATGTACTTTCATTTAAAGTTAAATCTAATTAAAATTAGTTTAATAATAATAATCTTCGTACAAAAAAAAAGACCTAATGTACATACAGACCATTTTAAAGTTTTATTGAGGATGTAGATTGTAATTCGACATTTGAAATCATAATAATGTTTTAACTAAAAAAAAAAAAAAAAAAAAAAAAAAAAAAAATTTTTTTCAAGTTTTTTTTAAAAAAGAAGTGAGTTTTTTTCAGATGTTAGGAAAAAAAAATTGTTTGGATATGGCTGGAGACTCTTCTATCTTATCTTAACAAACAAATGAACATCTAAATAGAGAATGACATGGCATGTTGAGATAGGAATTGAAAGGCCATATAATATCAATTATGACCCACCTAGGTTTTGGTAGTGAAATGGTGTTAACACTCAATTGGGTAAAGCATGAGATATTACCCATCATATAATGGCATATCCTTTACTCAATGGGGGCAGCCTTTAAACTAAAGCCATATAAAAAGTAGGGGCCATTATGTACAGCACACCATCATTTGCCAAACTTTGTTTTTTAGGAGTATTAAATTGAAGAGGAGAATTACAAACTCTACAAGATGATACAATTGTTTTCATATAATTGAGAGTCAGATATCAATTTTATGGATCGTAACATTTGTATTGAATTAAATTTTCATCAAATAATAAAATTATCTCATCACCGACCTTTTTATTTTATATGGCTATTTACTCTCAACCCAATAAATTATTCTAAAATCATATTTTCATAAATGTCTAAATATTTGGAAATTTTCTTCACTAGATTTGTTGTGGTAAAATGTGATCATTATTCTTCTTATTTTTTTGGGACAACTAGGAAAATGGCTAAATATTAGAAAATAATAAAGATCATGACTAATAATCATTAGACTTTAAATTTATGTCATTTTTTAATTTTGAAACTTTTAAATTTTTAATAGGGTGATTGATTGACCATTGTACCCCTACATTTTATAATATTTTTTTCAATCTAGCTTAAATAAAATATTTTGTAATTACCTTTCAATATATGAAAATTTAAAATAGAATAAATAATTCTAACAAATTTTAGTAAATATATTTAAAGTTAATTAACCATTTAAACTTTTGAAAATATACGGTTAAATTATAGATTTAGTAAATTTTAAACAGATTATTTTGTAACTACTTTTGAATTTAGAAAAATCTAAAATATAATAAATAATTATAAATAAAAAAAAAACCTTAGTCAAAATAATTAAAGTTGACAATAGAAATTTTTGAAAATATACAAAATGTATGCGTCTTTGTGCTTCATTTGTATTTCTAGTATGACTATATTTCAATTTTAGCGTTAATATGTTATATGCTAGGTGAGTTAGCTAGGATCGTTTTTTGTTGTCTGTATGTGGTATGTTATGGAGTGTATGTGTGCATCTAGTGTACTGCTATCATCCACACTGTATTATGTGTTTCATATGTACTGTTATTGTGTTCAAATACTGTGTTTTATATACAACACTTGAACTTTAGTGTGTGGTGCATTAAACCCCAGTTGAATACAATTTTTTTCAATTTTAACTTGTAATATATTATATTTTATGTGAGTTAGCTTGTTGTCTGTATATGGTATGTTATGCAAGGTATTTGTACATCTAATGTATTATCATCGTCCACACTATATTATGTATTTGATATGTTTTGTTTTTGTTTTTTCTTCCGACACGTTTGATCGACATATTTGTTCTTTTTTTGTGATCTGCAAACGTTCAACCAATTCTCCATGATCTTAGGGATTTATGCCTAACCTAGCAATGATTATTGTTTTTTTTTTTTTTTTTTTTGCAATATTATAAAATAAAAAGTGGTTAGTTAGCTTAGGTTTAGGAAAAATACTAATTTTCTCACTATTTTTTTGTTTGTTAAACAATTAATTGGAAAAATACTAAAAGAGTACTTTGGGGAAGAAAACATTCATCTCTACTCCTGATTTTTTTTTTTTTTTTTAGCCATTGATTTAAAGTCTTGGACAAAGTAGTCATGCTATCTATTTATTCCCTACATTTAGCTATTTCCTACTATTTTCCAAGAGAAGTAGTAGAAAATGTCTAATTTTGGAAAGTTATTCCAACGGATGTCTACTGATTTTAAATTTTAAAATTCAAGTCTTTTTTTCATCAACAATAGGAAAGATGATTTTTCTGTTCCTAATTTACCCTTTCTAATTTCTTTTTTTTTTAAAAAAAAAAAAAAGCTCTTTTGCGAGTTAGTTTAGTTCCAGCTAGATAGGGGGCTTGGTGGTATATCCCTAGTTTTGAGGAGCGATGACAGGGTATATTTGGTCATATTTTTGTTTTTAAATATAAAAGATAAAAACGATTTTAACCTAAAAAATATCCAAATTCGGTTATATATAAGAGCGAGTTGGTTTGGTTTTTGTAACGGCCCAAAAATTCGGAGCGTCGGTTGCCTTTGACTCTGAGTTCTCGAAGATTTAATTTGTTTAAGGTTCTTGGAAATCTTGTTTTGGTTAATTGATTATTCTTGTTTTTCTTGGTTCGTAGGTGCAAGGTTGTATTTTGGTGTCTTGAGAGTTCGGTTTGTAGTTTTATTAAATTGAGGATTTAATTGGTGGCTTAGTGAGACTCAAACCCGCGATGGTTGGCCTTGTGGAAGTTTGGAAGGAGGTAAATTAAAAGAGAAAAGAAACTCCCGCGGTGGGGCTCGAATGCACGATTTTTGAATTTAATGGATTAAAAAATAAGGGAAAAATCATTTAAGGGTTTTAGTTTGTTTGTTCTCTATCATGTACGCAAAATGCAAGAAGCCTCAGCCATCTTCACGATTCTCCCAAAGATTTCCGGTCTCCCGCGCACGCCGTTCCATTTCGAGGTGAGTTTCGTGGTCGATTTCATGTGTGGTTTAGCTTATGTGTGTTGTGTTTTTCGTGGAGAGCAGCCCCGATCGCTTCTCTGTTCGATCACGCCGAAGAAAACCGCACATAAGCGTCGTTGCCCTAAGCAGCGCATCAAGCCATCTGCAACAGACCCGACGCACGCAGGCTTTAGCGCCCGGCCAGCAGGCTGTTTCCGTCCAGCCGCTTCGCTCGCAGACGCAGCGCCCTCGCCGAGCGAACCAGGTCATTCGCAACGCTCGTCTCAGTCGTCGATTGCTCGCTCCCGCACAACGACGTCCGCACGCAGCAGGCGCAACTTCTCTGTTCGCCGCAGCACTGAGCCCAGCTTCGCCCAGTGATTTCGTGCACGCCTCAGCAAACCGAGCTTCACACCGCGTGTCCTGTTTGTCTGACTTTGCTGCTGCCGCGAACCGTACATGTTCCTCTGCCGCGTTCCCGTGTTGTTTGCTCCTCGTTGTTGGGTAATTTTCAGCTCTATTGTAGGTGTTTTTAGGGGTTGTTCTTCATAGTATAGATAATTAATAAATTGTTGGTGTGTGTTATTATTGCTAAGTGTTTTTGTGGTGAATTGCAGCTAGGAGCTTCGTTATTATTCGTCGTTTGTTTGTGTTTTGGCTTGCTCGCTTGTCGACTCGATCCAGGTAGGGATTTCTTGTCGTGGACTATATGAGCTTTGTATTTTAGTTTGTGATTTATCTCTGTAAGCATGTGACTTTCATGTTCTTATGCTTGTTTCTAGTGGATATGACTTCCTTGAATATTCTGCAAGCATGTGTAACTCTTGATCTGGTGCGTGCCTTGAGCTTGTCTGTGCTGTCTCTTATAGAATCTTGTTAGGCTTATTTCCTATGTTGAGAATAGGTTAGACCTGGTTTCCGGGTGAATGTGTATGTTAGCTGTCTTTCTATTTTCAGGTTGTGTTTAGAATGCCTTGGCTTAGGTTGCTGTGTGTAAGTCCATGATGGGCTTCACAGTTTGCTAGCACACGTAAAACCCCGATGGGCAGTGAGGTGTTTAGCCGGTGTAAGTCCCTGTTGGGCGTCCTTGAACATGTTCGGTGTAAGTCCCTGATGGGCAACCTAGTGTTCGGTGTAACTCCTCGATGGGCATCCCGTTTGTATTGGAGTAAGACCCCGATGAACATCCCATGTTCTGTTGTGTAAGACCCCAATGGGCATCACTTATTACTTGATTGTTGTATTCGTAAGTCCCTGATGGACAGTTTTGGTAAGTCCTTGTTTAGGATTTTCTCTTGGCGTTGTTAGACCGATCTATGCTTGAGATTGTGGTGTTGTTCTCTTGTTGTTTGTCTGAATCACCTGATTAAATACTTTGCTCGTATTGTACCCAGGTCGGGGAATTCTTACTGAGTAACTCTATTTACTTACCCTACTTTTGTAGTTTCCACCAGGTAACTTGGGACTAAGACCGAATGGCTGATGAAGGCGGCTGGATGATCATGGACCTCTTTTAGAACTCTGAGACATGTTTAGTTTCCTTTTAGAATATTTATGCATGTAGTTAGAGCACGAAGCTCTTAGAATGTTGGGTGTTTTTTTGTTTATTTATGATTTGAACTAAATGTGTTAAACTCTATACTTTTGCAATAAAATACTCTGGCCAAGGTTGAACTCTTAAAATGTTTTGACAGGTGCTTAGAAACAGGAACTGTTAAATTGTTGTTGCATTCTTGTTTGGATTTGTTGAAGGAAACTTTGAAATTATTTTCTCCTTGAGTTTTAAAGTTTTTAAGCATGCATGAACAGTAACAAAGCTAGGATTATGACCTATTTTGAGTTTTGTCTTTACAGTTTTAGCAAGATAAAGGGCTTGGTGGTATATCCCTAGTTTTCAGGAGCGATGAAGTGGTATATTTGGTCAGATTTTTGTTTTTAAAATTAAAAGATCAAACGATTTTAACCTAAAAATTTTCAAATTCGGTTATATATCTCAGTTTGTCAGATTTTTATTTATAATTAAAAGATAAAACGATATTAACATAAATAATCTCCAAATTGTCAATATATCTCAGTTGGTCAGATTTTATTTTTTAAGAAAATTAAAGACAAACAGATCTGGAGATAATATGAGATATTATTGTTTAAATCACAGATGTCTCTAAATTCTGGTGATATATCATTTTTTAAATTTTCTTTTTTTAAACGAAGATAAAGAATTATGTGTATAGTTTTGGTGAAACAACTCTTGAGAATACGCCCGTCGTTCCTCTAGAATCATATCGCATCGTTTTTTGCAGTGACGTTCAACCTGCTTCGAATGCTCGTTCCCCTTTGAGTAAATCTATACCCCAACAGAATACAGGTGTATACCTTTCTTTCTAGGGGTGGGGGTGTTCTTTAGGGGGTTGTGGGGTTTTTATTAGTAATGATGCCAGAGTTATCTAAAATGTTGTATAAAATGTATACAACAATAATGTGACAAAAAGATAGACTTACTTGATTATTCATCCATGTTTTCCATTCATATTGGCAACAACCATTGTGGTTTCCAACAAAAAACAACTTAGTGTTCAATCTATTAAAACAAATAGGAAATATGAATATGTCTACATTTTATTTTTTGGCTACCATAACTACAAAATAGCCACATAAACACTATTCAAAATACATCAAAAGTATTATTGAGATATCATTTTAGAAGTTAGAGATTAGATTTACTTGATAAATGTTCACTTGTTGCAGTTGTTAAGAGTTCTCACACAATCCAATGTAGTAGTATAAGTCTAACGAAATCTAGTCTTCATTGAACACCATTCTCCTACGGCCAATCAGAGACTTTCACAAAAACATATATATATATATATATATATGGTGTTCCACAAAAAAAAAAAAAAACATATGACACATCATCTTGCAAACAATATGAATGAACCCACAAACTTGGCTCATTCAGCACGGACTATGTCGAGTTCATCTTGATTATACACGTTGATGGTGTACTTTTCATCTAAAAAACATAAGATTGTATTCACAACTTGATTATTATAACTGTATCTATAGGTTTTAGGATTTAGTATACGTACAACATCAGTGTATGGAGTCTCTAACTGGAATATTATCTCGCCCATAAATCGCATTACATAATATCCACACTCTACATCACCAACTTGTTGTGGACACTAACACAATGAAGAAAAAAAATTAACTTAGTAAGATATACATAAATGATTAATAAAATTAGATTTATAAAGCATTAGAGCTACCTAGATTAATTTTCACATAAGATTCTTATTAGTGATGTCTTTAAATGCTCTACAAATAAAGAAAAATTAATGTGCTCTTAAACGATAATGGTGCATCACTATGATAGGATTTGAAATCTACTTACCTTTTAATAGTATTGTAGTTATGTCACAATGCAAACGATTGCGTAATGAGTCCATGTAAAAGGCGCATCCCTTTCATAAACCCATGATCATTAATGACCATTGATATCTAGAACAAGACAATAACATATTAAATAAATAGGAACGCAATCATAAATTTCTAGGAGATTGATAAATCCTACCCTGAGTTATATGGAAAGAGTAATGGTCGATTTAGATCTAGTTCTCTCAAGCGTCTAGATAGTTTGTTGACTCGCAATTCAACAGAGGAATTTACAGATATAGCACAAGAATCCAGAAAGTGGTACATGCTTAGAGGTTTATTCACGTCCAGATATTTTTTCAAGAACCCACACATGACATAAGAATTATAACTATTTATAGTAAACTTAATTATGCACATCATCCAATAGAATGCTACATTTGTGTTGAGTGTCAAACACATACACATTGATTTGAATCGATGAACGGACGAGCTCGAGCCCCCGCAACAAACATTGTAAATCTATTGGTAAACTATGCACTATTGTGTTTGAGCATTCATTCATGTTCTTTTGCAACTTTCCAAGGCTTCTATGAATCTTCTGTTGTGTATTACATTAGTAACCAATATTTACAATAACATCTAAGTATAAGAAAATAAATATTACCTTAGGACTACTGATAATTACTGGACGTCGAGGCCATAATATTTTTTCCCTTTATTTTTATCAACCTTTTAAAACTTAAGAGGCATTTTTCTTTATGTAGATCAAAACCCAAATGCGGAAGCGATTAACATAAATCGTAATAGAATGATTAAATTAACAAATTGTCATGGCACCTATATAAAACCAATTCCTTATTCAAGATAGTAAACTTACTTGTTGATGAATCCATGGAATAAGACCA
>JBBMEF010020967.1:0-18337 GCA_037832685.1 Sicyos baderoa | reverse complement strand
ATAATATCCTTTCTCAATAATATATCAAATACAAGGTAATAATCTAGGAGTCTAATATGGAAAATAACCAACAATATATAATATTTTTTAAAAAGCTACTATAATAAAATAGGGATGCTAGAAATTGCTATATATATATATATATATATAGAGTTCTGGTTGTGTTTTTCTCTCTAGCATAACCATTAGCTATTGTGCTAACGATGCATCATTTTTATTATTTTCATTGTCTTCTTAATGGTAATCTCAACTGCTTGCTGCTTTAAGGCTCGCAAGGAAATGAACCAACAAGAGCTGAGATCAATGGATGGTTAGGATGAACGACCCGATAATTAAGAGGTTATAGAATCAAATCCCTCACCCCCAATTAATGTTTGTTTTACTTCCGTTTGTATTAATGAAAGTGGTGTTTCAATCGGACTAGATGAGGGTTCTGATCCTTCTTGAGGAGGATTCAGAATGTTACCAGGATCTTATGTTGTGTAAAGAGATTTCAAATCGTGACTTTTTTCTTGTAAGATTTTGTAATACAATTCTACAACTTGCCGTGTAAAATTTGAAGCATCAAAGAAAATAAATACATATTATGACAGCATAGTTGCATTGTCTTCAATCCTCATCCCCCAATTCTGATTTATATTGTCATCTGTAGTTGAATTTGTGCATGTCTTCTGAAGAACACAAGGATGAAATTGAACATTCAAATAAAAAAAAGCTATGCCATTTATGATGAAGAATCTTCAAAGTTCTTGTATGGGGTAGGGTACTTGGGTAAGCTTTGAGCCTTCATGTCCTCCACAAGGATCAAACCTAACATCACATAGCAATTTGAAACAAGAGAACAATTCATTGAGAAAATGAAAAAGCAAAGCCTCAAGATATAAATACCCAAGAAGGGTGAAGAGAAAGAAAGAAGGAAAAAAGAGAAAATACACAACAGAACCAAATAGTAATGTACAAGAGATACCAAAATTAAAGAAAATCTTCCCAGCGGGTGAAGATGTCTGTCTTAAATGTTATGTCAAGCAAACAAATTTGATAAGAGCACCAATATGAAGAATCAACAGCTTTGCTTGATCGAAGCTGGTCGGCCATGGAAATCGAGAATCTTGAAAAACTCTTTGATTCCTTTACCAGTTACCACTAAAGTTCATTTAAAATAAGATAGACAGACATATCTACCAGCTTCAAGGGCCTAATGACAGGGGAAATAACATTGAGTAGTGCCTCAAAATCTGTTGATTCTTCTTCATCTTTTAACAGTCTTCTAAAAGTGAAGCTCCATGAAGATGTATTGACATCCCAAAATGAAGAAACAGTGCCATTTTTCTTGTTGAAAAAAAGGTTAAATTACCATTTTTTGTCCCTCAACTATCACCTTTGTTCTATTTTAGTCGTTCTATTTTAGTCTCTAAACGTTCAAAAGTATAATTTTGATCCCTCAACTTTCCCAAAAGCTTAAAAATGGTCCTTGACTTAAAAAAAAGTTAACCATAATTAAAAATATGATGAGTTGGTAAGAAAAAAAATAATAAAATAGTATCATCTTCTTCCTCACTCATTTTTCACCCATTTTTCCTCTCATCTTCTATCAATTGAATTGAATTGAAATAGGCACTAAACCACTCCCGCCCCGGCCTCTCGCTGCCGACATCTTGAACCCATGTGGAGGCGACTGAAAGGAAACAACTCCTGAATCAACGACGTGCGGCAACAGATTTAGGTGAAGCATAGGAGTATCGAAAGCGAGGTCGATTCGCCGTCGCTAGCAGTAAGGTCGTCGTAAAACCCTCCAACGGCGGCGGTTGAGTCGTGTTAGAGAAGGAAATTGAGGTATTCGAGCATCTCGCCGCCGGTGTATTGAAGAAGTTCAACAGATCTGGTACCTGAGTGTAGGTGGCGACAATGCCGAAATCTGCAAATTGATCTTGGGATTGAATCTGATTATGGTGATTATTAAACTCCATTTCATCAATTGAGTTCCAACCCAATTGGATTGATCAAAACACATAATCCGATTCGAATCGGAATTTACCACCGCCGCCGCGGTAAGAAATCTCATCCATGGAAAGGTTGAGATTCTGGTTGAAATTCCCCTGAATTTCTTCACCGGCGATGAGCGGCGGTGGAAACGACGGCAACGCCATTGTTTGAGAACACCCATTTTGTGAAACGTCTGTAGCTTCAGCAAAAATGGAATTGGGTCAAAACAGCCAGTTTCTTCATACATTTTTGTTTTTCGCACTGAAAAGTGAAAAGCTCTGTTTCTGCCATTAAAGCAATTTGAATGAAAAGAAGAAACAAAGATGTTAGAAAAAGGAAAAGTAATTCTAAAATTGAAAAAACCAGCAAGAAAGAAATAAACAAAACCCATGTTTCTACGATCTTAAAGTTATGAACTTATGGTGGCCTTGAATCATGGTGGCCTTGAATCGATAGAACATGAGAGGGGAAGAGGGGTGAAAAATGAGAGAGGAAGAAGATGAAATGAAGAAAATTATATTATTTTATTATTTTTGTCTTGCCAACACATCATATTTTTAACTATGGTTAACCTTTTTTCAATTCAATGACCATTTTAAAGCTTTTTGCAAAGTTAAGGGACTAAAATTGGACTTTTGAAAGTCTAGGGACTAAAATGAAACAAATGTGACAGTTGAGGGACCAAAATAGTATTTTAACCAAATGGAGAATAGTCTTGAGAAGGCCTCCTTGAGAGGAATATTGCCCACACGGGTAAAACCAATGTCAAAATTATCATATTCCAAACGGGTAAAACGGGGGTTCATCGGTTGAAAGAAATACAGAGCCAAAGAAAGCCTAAGAAAATATACCCTAGGTCATCTGTGGAACTGACTGTTGCTCTTTCCCGGATTTGCGCAAAGTGTAAAAATCATGAATAAAATTCATCACTTTCGACTCGTCTTCCTGGACAAGAAGGCCAAATAGTCTTTTGAGATCTCATGTTCCTGCATGCAGTCAAACTTTCAACGTAGCAATATTTCGTCGAGAAACATCAATGATCAACATTGACAACGGGTTAACTGTTATTTTTTCTACTTTTGTAATATAGGAAGAACATATGCTTGTAAAAGAAATCCAGAGATGGAAGCATATAAGTAATTTCGACCACCTAAATAACATACTGACATAACCATCATGGAGTGGCTTAATGGTCATAAAGAACCTTTAAGTAACTAAGAGGCGATGGATTAAATCCGTGGTAATCATCTACTTAGGAATTAATATCATACGGGTTTCTTTGGCATCCAAATGTTATAGGGTCAGACGATATATCCCGTAATAATAGTCGAGGTGCGCGAGCTGGCCCGAACAATTACGGATATCAAAAAAAAGAAAACAAAACAAAACAACATACTAACCCTAATGGGGCCAGATGAAAATGATAAAGTAACATCCTCTTTATGCAATTTTATTTACCTCAAACTACTGTAATGACTAGGCAAATGTACTCATGGAAAATGGACTGGAAGAAAAATAACATCCTCTTTATGGAAAATGGACTGTAATAACATCCTCTTTATGCAGTTTTTGCCTTCCAACTTTATCAACCAGTATGAATAAGATACATTCAATCCGTATTCCAGTTTCAATCTTAAATGGGCTGGAAGAAAAATAAGAATCTGAAACTTTCAATTCTGTTTACCTCAAGCTTTTGTAGTTACCAGGAATTAGTGATCTTCGGAGTATGGAAAGTGGAAACCAATTTCGAATGTGAATGGATTGAAAACCTGCAGCAAGAAAAATTAGCAGATCAATCAAGAAGGCTATTGTAACAAGAACTCGGTTCGTAGCACATAACAGTTTCTTAAGAAAACACAAAAAAAATATGCTGCACGTTTGAAACTCTTTAGTTATGTTCGAAAATAAAAAGAAAAGAAAAGAAAATACAGATGTACCTTGAACCAAGATTAGTTTATAACTGTCTTCTTCACGGTCCTCAAGGATTTCTATCTGTCACAAGGATAATCAATACAACATTATGGATTCGACAAGCAAATTTTTCTTAACATAAATTGGGAAATGAAATTTCTTTTTTTGATATGTAACAAGATTTTCATTGATGTATGATGAAGTTACAAAAAGTAGGGGCATTAACTATAATGAGTATTACAATATGGTTGAGTCCTATTACTCCAGAATAATGCTAAGTGAGACATAGAGTAAAAAAGAGAATAATGAGGGGACTCCCTATCATTGAAAAGGATATCATTCCACTTCATCCAAATCTGCCATAGGGTTGCTCCGATGAAATTGTGCCATAAGACTTCCAAATCACCTTCAAAAAGGATGACCACACCATAGGTACCGAAGTAATTCTGTGGCTTCGTATGGAAGCAGGGTGCTCCATCCTAAACGAGATAGAATCCACACCCGTCCTGAAGATGCAAAGGAGCAAGCATGGAAGAGGTGATTTTGATCTTCAGAACCGAGCTTGCAATTTACACACCAGCAGGGAGAGAGAGATGCCCAAGGACACTTCTTTTCAACACGGTCACTAATGTTTAGCCGCCCGTGACTACATTCCCACAGGAAAAAATGCACCTTTTTAGGACACTTTGCCCTCCAAAGCGATTGGTAAAAATATATATGTTTTACCAAAGCACCTGTCTCTAGTGTTAAGTTTGCAAATAGCTTCTCCTTATCAATCTCATACTATAAACAAGCTCCGCACCCTGATGGTGAGGCTACATTAGCTGCAGATGCTTAGGATCGTTAAAGATGGCCAAATACAAGCAAAAGCCAAGTAAGTTTAAGATTGTGAGTGACGAACCCCAAGCACAAGTAACGATATCGGTAGGAGTATTCAATTTATAACTTGTAACTTCAAAACCCTACCCTACCTCACGTTCCCATGCAGATTTTGGTGGAAGTTTCCTCTCTGTATAGCAGTATCTATCATAAAATCCACTGCAGCAGTTTGACAGATTAACTATGCTGAAAGAATTATGTACCATAAAAAATTAGGAGATAAAATATACATAAGATTTCCAGGCCCTTGCAAAATAAAAGGCTGGTTTATTTTAAATATGAGCTTATGTACAAGAGGTATCATTCTCTGATTTTTTTTTAAAAAAAAGCTACATGAAGGATACTGTGTACCCTAGATATCACTCTATGACTATACTAACTTGTAACTTGAACAAGACTACCTTTACAGTCAAAGTCACCAACTAAATACAGGAGCAAAATTCCGAACGTCCAAAGATTCAATTGAAATAACTTAAGAGGAGCCTCAAAGAATCTAATAAACTAATTTTGAACGGTAGCCAATAACTATGCAACTACCGGTCACTCTTAAAGTAGGATTACCCTTTAGTTTATGAAGTATTAATAAACAAGACTTGAAGACTGTACAAGGCAACTTCAAACCATCATATTTAAATCTGAGAGGTCATCCATTGGAATCTCAAGGCCCATGAAGTCATCTTGGTCTTGTAAACCATCGTCATCAATGTTTAACCACGAACCTAGATCCTGACCCTGGCCATCAAGATCATCAGGAACACCCAATACATCCATTCCTGGTAATTGAAGATTAGAAAAATCTAAGGACTCAGGGTCATCAAGTCCATCCAAGCCGAATTGATCCTTTACTTTGGAACCACTAGTTGAAATACTTGATTTTAATACAGGAGAAAATGGTGGTTTTGGTTGCTCTGGCATCTTGCCTAGAAGACCATTAACAGAAATTGATAATTGAGCACTTTTCTGCTTGGGCTTTGTCTTAATTTTCCTTTCGCCTTTAGTATCGGAGAGTGCTGGCCTACCAATTTTAGTTCCATTTCTAGATGAAATCTCTCTGTTATGCCCTTTACCATCTCTATCCCTTTCACTCCTCTTTCCTTTTGCACTGCTTGAAATAGAACTCCCAATGACTGATGGAGCACCTGCATTACCGACTTCATCGAGCAACAGTTCTCTTTTTTTTACCCTATTTGACCATAATTCCTCTCTTCCAGTCTGCCACTCAGCTTGGTGATTAGCAGGTGGAAGCACAAGGCCAGAGGTAACATCGTGGTTTTCCACATTCTGATTGTAGTGTGAAGGGCTGTGCTGTGAACCTGCAAAAGCCGCATAAAAGACATGATTTTATAGGTGACTTCTGCTACACCAATTAAATACACAATATGCATGAATATAAGAAAATTTTATTAATTTTTTCAGAGGAAACAGGTCAGTAACCATTCATTTATAGGTGATCTTCTCTCTTATCTATGAGATGGTTTTTGTTTCCTAAAAAATGTCCCATCTGAAATTAGTTATAAAAACACCTTCATTCGTTATACACGACATAAATTGTAATTACAGAAGGAAGAAGAAAGCTTGCTCCACCTAACATCTAAAAAGGAATTGAAATCAATGAAGTGACCGATTCCCGGGTAATAACAAAAAAAGATGAAATGAAAAATAATAAATAAATAAAAATTCAGAATGAAACAGAACCCTGTGTAAATAATTGCAATGTTGAGGTTCACGTCAAAGATATCACAGGATTATTAACATAGTTTCATAAATTTCTACAATGAATCCTCTTAATACACACCTGAGACTCTGCCATCCAGAGATTGAATAGACGCATACGATTCACCATCCACCGGACCTGACTGTCTTTCCCCTTTAAGATTGACAGACCAGGAAGAATATATCTCTCTAAATGAAGGCTCATTGAAGAAGCTCTTTCCTGTATCCTCAAATTTATGACATCGGTTCAATGTTCTTTTAACAAATGTTAAGGCAGCTTGCTTAGCCATTTTGTTATTGGAACTCTTTCCATTAGAGGCATTAGAAACTTTGCAAGCCTGTTGAACAAAAATTTTGTAACTTATATTTCCATACGAACTTACGAAAAGGTTAAAAGTATGCAACAACATTGACCAAGAATTTTGTAACTTATATTTCCATTCGAACTTACGAAGAGGTTAATAGTATGTAACAACATTTCAGAGCACGATGGGATTGCCTATCAGTGGAGATAAGAGAAAGCGACCATTCTCTTTTAGTGGAACCATTTTTTAAAAAAATAACAAGAAATGAAAGTATAAATCATTTTGATTAACTATCTTTACAAAAATGACAACTCCGAAAAAAGATTCAGTATTCGTTGCCAAGCTTCTGCTACAAGAATCGAAAGGACTGCATTATTTTCTTATACCAGTTAATAGTTCTCATTCTAGGGAGAAAAGAAAACCGAACTAATTCCAGGACGTAGGATTTTTCTTTATCTATTTTTCCATGACATTTTCATTAGTTATCTCAAACAATTATCCAACTTTAGAAGGTTCGTGTATACTGTATATGGCTTGCAGCAGTCACTAGAACTTGTGCTAAATTAAGGACAGTGAATAAAATGAAACAAACAAGAAATGCCAAAAAGTTGTGGGAAGCTTAACATATAAAGCTGAGAGAGTAGATTACCATATACTTCTCATAAGCCATTGCAACAAGTTTGTCCATGACAAGCCTTTCAAACTCTCTGTAGGGGTTAAAAAGATACATTAAATACCTTGAATATGTTGAAGATTTAAAGAAAATTTAAGTGCTACCATGCATTAAAATGTCCGAAGAGGAAATTGTACTTTTCTTGAAGCTGCTTTGAGGCCAAGGCAGACTGTAACAGTTTGTGAAGCAAGGAGTTTTTTCTTGAAACCTGTTCACATCAATGAATGAAACCAGAAATTTAATCAGAAAAAATGTACTATGCCTTGTAAGTTTTTACCACAATGAGATGATAATTTTTTAAAAAAAATGCAGGTACTATAAAAGCTGACAAGACAAGTATATGCCGTATGGATATAAGTATAGCAAAATTCGATGCAACTTGCTATTTTTAACTCATTGAATTAAGCTATACCAGCTCATTCTTCTTCTCTTCCAACAGACGAATGTCATTAGTCACCTCTTCCTCCTCTATCTGTAACATTTCAGGCCGAAAAGGAAAAGACCATTATTTCAATCTATTTGTAATAATTACAAAGAATAAAACAGAGAGAATGAAATTGACACGAAGTATGTGTGATTCAGCCAAGACTTAAAAGACAGAATACATGGCTTACAATGAAATAAAAAAATTGTCCCCTTTCTATCAAGAGCCACATCCAATTGTGTTAGCGTTGATACTTCTTTTAGCAGTTCCAAAGCATTTATTATGCTAGTTAATATAATTAAATTTACCCCAACCTACCAGCTTAACCTTTTTGGTTGATTGGTGAATTAACATAATTCAATATGATATCACATCAAGAAATCTTGAGTTCGAATCCTGTCAAGTCATTTTCATCCCCAATTAACATTGATTTCCACTTAATGGACATTCTCAATTTTCCAAGCCTACAAGTGAAGGAGATGTTGGTTGATATTATTAAATTTACCCCAACTCACTAGCTTAAATCTTTGGGTTGATTGGTGATTTAACATAATACAACATATTAAATAAAAAATTAAATTTCCACTTCAGACTTAAAAGGAGGTAGTGCAGGAACCTAGGGTCTTGGATGGACTGATTCTAAATAATACAAAATACAAGTTAAAAATGGGAGCAGATAGCTGTTTGTATGATGTCACATGATTACATGATTTTAATATTTAAAGAGAACTCTTGAGTCTAATCTTAACAACTAAATTTAAATTTTTCAGCAAGCAGTTAAAGTTCATTCACATACGGAACCGCTTCAGGTAGGGGTGAACATGGGTTGGGTTGGGTTGAGGGGGTTTTCAACCCAACCCAAATTTTCGGGTTCATCACTTTTCCAACCCAACCCAACACAATTAAAGAGTCAACCCAACCCAACCTAACCCTATATTTTCGGGTTGGGTTGGGTTGCTCGGTTTACACCAACATAATTTTTTAATTAAAAAATTATAAGAGAAATATCGATTATTAAATTTCAACCGATAATTTTATATGCATAAATTTATATTAAAAAGATAGAAAAGTAAAGTTATAACATCTATAAGTAAATCATAAATTTTTTTAAAAATAAATTGGGCATAAATTTTATTAAAAAATAAATAAAGTGGCAAAAAAAAAGACAATTTATACTTAAATATGAATGGGAAAAAGCAGGGCAAAAAATAGGATAAAATATGGCGATTATCTAGCTCGAACCTGGGCTGCCTAGAAAGCTGACAAACACATAACCGCTGTGCCACCGTGTCTCATTAGAATAAAATGTAATATTTAATATATATTCGGTTCGGTTCGGGTTGAACCGACCCGAAATTTCGGGTTCACTTATCTGCAACCCAACCCAGACCGAAAAAAACCCCAACCAAACCCAACCCTAACATTTCAGGTTGGGTTGTTCGGGGTCCTCGGGTTACCGGTTCATTTGTGCACCCCTAGCTTCAGGTATTGGGCAAGATCAATAAGAAAAATGTCTCGATAGTAAACATACCACTGAATCTGGGAAAATTCCAATACTTTGAATCTCCAAGAGAAGTTTCTCATTCAACTGCATGTCATCATACTGAAACTCTGAGCAGGTTGTTCCAGGCATCAAAGCTTGATTAGACAATAAGCCATTCAGGGAATTTGAGAAGTTCGACATCATCACAGAGTTTGGGATGCCCTGTTTATCTGATCCAGGCATGTATTGATCTGCTCCCGATCCCCCTCTCATATTATAGTCATCATTAGCAAAGTTCCCAGAAAACTGAGAACTAGATGAAATTTGGTGACTCAATCTGTTTGGTTTAAAATTTTCATCTAACTCAGGCATTCCATATCCGTCGAACTTGGTGTCCTCATTTTCGATGTCAGCAACCTCCTCTGGAATTAATGAGGCTAAGAGTCTCTGGTATAAAGGAATGACAGTGTGATATTTTGACCCGTGAATTAAATGTTCTAAAGGAACTTCTCCTCTTGCTTCATTGTCAACTTGCTCAAAATTATCGTGACTGATATTGTAACTGTCCATGTCTGAATCAACTTTTGGTCCCAATGCAGTACCTTCAAGAGATCCCTGAAAGAGAAAGCCAATAGCAAGTTAGAAAAAAAATAGCATAGTTTTGACACAAAACTACGACAATTTTTAAACCATAACTATTTCAGACAACAATGGGAAAAGAAATGATTCGTTCATAGAAACCAAGGATTATGATACAGTTCATTAGTTAGAAGTTAGTTAGGGTGGTTAGTTGGTTAGTCCTTAAACGGCTATATAAGGGTAATACTATCCATTAATCAATACAACTTCGAATATTCATTTGACTAGAGTCATTGAGGAGGGACCTTTAGATAGAGCTAAACTCTATCAGATTAATAGGCAAGAAAGTCCATCAGGGTTGAGATGAAATAGAACTCTACTGCTGGATGACTATAAACGGAGATAATTTCAAAAGTAACATATTTTAAGAAAATTATGCAATCCACCGAAATGAACGTTCTGTTGTTAGTTCAACTTGGTTATCTGAAATAAAACCATACCGTGAGCACGTCCCTCCCTCTATCTTTTAATTACTTGATTCAAGATTCATAAATATGATATATTCATAGCATTTCAAGAAGGGGAAAATAATTATTTTTTTGTACCTGCTGGATTTTATTAAAGGAGTATAATAAAGAAGAAAAAAAAAGTAATGGTAGAAAGCAAAAGTAGGCCATACTTGTTTTCTTAAGTAAGTAATATCTGCTTCAGATATAAAACGAAAGAATTGCTCCATCTGTCTCCAAAATGGGCTAAAAAAAGTGCGACCTGTGGTTGCAATATGATTAAGATAAAATATCATTTGAAATTTGAAGAGGAACATGTATGCATGAAAGGTAAGAACAAACCGGGATTTGTTACAGCATTAGCAGCAGCCAATAGGTCTTCGTGTCCATAATCCGATCCAACTAATACAGTTCAACCAAACATAATTAGACAAGCCTGGTATAAAGGAGGAATTCTTACACTAACAAAGAAGTTGTTCAAAGCTGAAGTTTAATTACCAGGAAAATTTGTCGCCACATTGATAGCTGAATGCTTTTGACGTTTATATGCCTTGCGGTCAGTAAGTTTCCTAGTTGGTGGACGACCTGCCTTGCTGAGTGGAATTTGAAAAATAATGAGAATTTTGAAACCAAATGAACTACCACAATGACATTTTTGAGATAAGCAAGAAACTTAACATATGCAAAATAAGTCTAACCTTTCAGTTTTATCAAATCCAAGTCTGACACTTCTGAGTTGTTTTGCAGGTCCTATATTGTCGATCTTCTCGACTGACATTGGGATGAGAGACCTAGTGGAAGTAAAAGCACGCCTAATCCTACCTTGTCTCCGAACCCCATCTCCAATGTCTTCATCAACCAATTTATTTTTCCTAGCTGGCAGAAGTAAAGAAGATACCTTTTGAACACCTTGTTCTGATTTATCATCTAAATCATCCGATTTTCGAGTCTTCTCTCTAGATTTGATCTCAGCAGCCCCAGATTCCTCACTTTCAGATAGGACAACTGAGGATAACGATTCACCTTTTTTCACTTGTTGTGGAGAACTACCAGACATGCATCTACCAAATCCCAAGTCAGTATCATTACCCCCAACATCAGATGAGTTATCCAAATAAGGAGTATCATCATTGCTTGGAACAATCGAAATGATATTGGTCCTTCTTGCAATGCGAGAGATATTTTGTGGCCTTTGGCTTGCCCAATGGGAAACTGGAGGGGATGAGGACCGCATTGATGTCGTGCGTTTGCGATTGCTCACACCTACAGTAGCAGTAAGCTTATTTGTGCAATTTGACATATCCCAATCATTGGAAACAACTGCTCTATGAACAATAGGAGAAAATTTTGGAACAATGCCTGAATTGGACCGTGGAGCACGAATAGATGGATTCACTTTAGCACTTGATGTAGTACTGGTTGAAACAAAGTCCCCACGAACATTTGACCTAACCAATTGATAAATGGAAAATTCATAAGGACATGATCAAAATAGAGGAAAACAAAGGTGAAGTACATTTTGAATCTCAAATTTGTAATAATGGATGGAAAAATGTTCAAACCAACTAAGAACCAAGAATTAAACGGAAGGAAAGTGCATGTGAAATGGATAAGACTGGCCCAAAAAGGTTTGAAAGACCATGCAATAAGAGGTGTTGATCATTTAAAAAAAATGAAAATATTTGAGTATCCGTAGCAAGAGAGGGATATACTTATTAACACCCCGGAGGTTCAATCTTTCTTTGTCTAAACCAATAGAATGGTCTCTCCTATCATTGACAAGGGAATTGTCGTCCAAATCGGTCCGCAAAATGGAAGAACGAATACCCAAGCCATTTTGTTGGGCAACACCATCAGATTTTCCATCACCAGAAACTCCATTAGCAACCCCTGGCCTGTATAAAGCATATATCATTATCACTCTCCAGGGGGCAATCCCGACGATGCAAGCTTCAAGCATCAAACAATGGTAAGAAGAAAATATAAATGACAAAAATTTGCATGAATATTCAAGCATCAATGATTATTATCTGAGTATATGACTAAATGTATGGTAGACTATAACTAATTCATTCATTACCAATAAAAAAAGTAGAAAATTTGATGCATAATATGTGTTATTGAGCCACATGGTCAAATAGTGGCCATAAGAGGATGTTTACAAGACTCAAGAAGTCAGACCTAAATCCAAGGCTATCTTTATTTGTTCGTGATCGAGGGTCAGAAACAGATCTTTGCTGCAATTGTTGCCTAACTTCCTCAAAGCTATCTACGGGTTTGGTTGATTGATTGCTTGAAGAGACATCTGGCTTTATTCCAGATCGCTTCTTCTTCAATTTTAACTTCTCCCAACCATCAACACCAATTAATAAACTTCTATCTTCACCTGGAACGACACCACTATTTGCAAGCCTTAGTCCATCTCTTTCCCTATCTACAACTCCAGATTTCTTCACCGGAGCATTGCCACGAACATCCATCTGTAGAATTTGAAGTACATGAAGACTGTTAAGCAATAACTACAATAGAAGAGATGCTAAATTTTACATAAATCTCAGCACAAGTTCAAGGTAAATATAACATCTTAATAACATTGGAGAAAAATGTAACTAGTAAACAAGAGACATTCAAGTATGACATAATATTTAAGAAAAAAAATAAATGGGCATCAATGAGATTAGGCAAACGTAGCAAGGCAAGTTGATTCTGACAACTACAAAGAAACCATTATAATGAGTCCCACATAAAACATAAATATACAAAATGAGAAAGGGTCAAAATATTGTATCAGAAGCCTTTAAAAGCACATAAATATGTAAGAGGTATAAGGTACAAACCCCCCTTGCATCCACCAACGAAGTTCTTGTACGTTTACTTGGCATCGCTTTTTTATTTCGTTCTTCAGATTTCTGCATCTCATGTTCATAAACACCCGTGACGGCATGACTTTGGTTTCCAAACTTACCAACTTGCCCTCTAGCTGGTCGTTCACTAGATAGAATGAAATTGGACCGCTCATTGTTATTACCTTCTAACCGAGACCTCTTCTTTGATGGTACACTTGGAAAAAATTTGTTAAATACTGATAAGGTCTCATTGAAAATTTTTAAGCGTTTCCTGTTCAAAAGAAAAAAATAAAATAAAATAAAGGATAACTTGGACAAATTTTGATTTCAAAATACAAAATTTATGACGAACTACCTGGCTTCAATAGAGCACTCACGTAGACTAGTCTTCATCCGCTTGATTTCTTCTGGCATCACGAATGAAGTCAATTTAATTTTTGAAGAACTAGATGGAGAATCGCCTGGGGACATACTAAGAGCAAGATTTAGCTGTGTGCTGAAGTCCCCTTGACGATTAGACTTTTCATCGGTAGCAACCAACTTTCGACCAAAATGCAAGCATTGCAAGAAATTTAAAACCTCCCCTTGTGATACAACAGAGGCACTTCTTGACATATTTGGAAGAGTAGATAAATTTGAATTCTCCCCAGTCTCACGAAAGCTACCTGATCTGTCCAGTGGAATGGCCATCTGGGCTCGATGTTCCTACTTGAGTGTAATGGTCTATCTGGGCTACCTGAAGTAAATTCAAACTATCTAGACATCACCATAAAGTTAGAGTCCATGCCATAGCCCAAGAAAGCAAAGTAACACACAACAACAATTTTGGATACTTTGAAACAAAAAGATGGTTACCTATCCAAGATTGTTAAAATAAAAATAATAAGAGTCAAAACACTTATTAAGGTAAGAAGACATAAGCAGAACATTACATCCCAATATACAGAAAAAAAATATTACAATCATTTCAGTCCATAAGTACAAGGAAAAAAATTAACTAAGAAGCACAACTTTGAAATCCTACTGGATTAATATACTACTTTGAGAACAAAAACTCTATTTACTTCGTAACACTCAACCCGACCAAGAGTCTGACTTGTATAGAATAGTAAGATAAAACTATCACAACAAAAGAAAATAAAATAACCAATTTTCTTTTTTTAAAAGAAATTTGAATTCAGTAGTTCTGTAATTTTTTAAAAGATAATATTAATTGAAAAGATATTTGCATACAAAAGAAGATGGGCGACGATATAGGCCATGTTTATATAATTGGTCCACTAAGTAGATAACCTGTGCCCTAGCGTCAGAAATATTTTCCTAGACAATCTTGAATTCCAACATTATATGAACCAAGATCCGGTAGATACCTTCATATCCTTGCATCTCGGGAGTATATCACATTCTCCTTACTTCTGCAAGTATAATTTACTAAATTACATTGTCTACTTGCTATAATTGGTACTTAACAAGAAAATCAAAATACTCAAAAGAATGTAAAACATGATCAAATTGCAAACCATGGGAGATGGAGAACATTTTTCCCACACATACTGGTAGTCTTCAGAATCAAAATCCCATCTATGAAGTCTTGAATATTTCAAAGATGAAAAAATATGTAAGAAACTCAACTTTTCTAAACATAAATGGAACTGATAGAATTTTTTGCAACTTTACAATCTATGAAAATTCTAAAGTTGAGTATAGTATAGATGGACCCTTTGATGCTTGTTGAGAGCTGCTTGGTGGGTCATCCCTTCAAAAACAGAACTAAATTATTTTGGGAATCCTTCATTAGAGCATTTTTTTGGGGTATTTGGGGAGAAAGAAATAGAAGGATCTTTCGGGATCAAGATGTGCCTTTTGAGAGGTTTTTTGATGGTGTTGTCTATACGGTGGTATCTTGGATCAAACGCTCCCCGGAATTCAAGGATTACACTTTCTCTTCTCTTCTTTCTAATTGGCATAGTATTTTGTAATTTTATTATTATGTAATAGTCCTATCGGACCTCATATTTCATATATTAATGAAATCGTTTCTTCTCCAAAAAAATAAAGTTGAGTATAGTATCATTCATCTTTCATTTATTCCTAAAAGTTGAATCTACTCCATTTATGGCAATTGACCATGTGCATATACCTCTTCCCTCCAATGCATACAAATAACCTCAATGCATACAAATAACCTCATGTCATAGACATTCGACACTACTATTTGAGTTCAACCATATGTGGAGGTAGGAACTCAAACTTTAGACCTTTTTTCTCAAGTTTATAAACTAATTCAGTTCAACTATCGCGTTCACGACATAAGCAACTCTTTAAGAATCCTAAAAGTGAAAATGTGCTACCAGTATTAGATAAAGGAACCGGAGAAAATTGACTTTAAAATTTAATAGTATACTAGTTTAGGAAAAGAAAAATAAATAAATAATAAATTTGTAGAGAAATCTAAAAAGGCACGTAGTTGGATCAACTAATGCATTTCTTTTTCTTTTTCTTTTTTTAGGGAGACATCGAAGGAATGAAGACACGAGAGGTGTCTACGAATTAATGTCACATGTGAGTTTCGAAACTGGGAACTTGAGGGGAGCACATCTTCAAAGCCCAAGCCTTCAACCACTTGTGCCGCCCCTCGGGGACATCAACTAATGCATTTCAACATAGCCATTAGCCAGCCTAAGTCAATCAATACCACCGCAATATAGTTCATTAACGTTAATGAAATAGACAAAAATCTATGTCCAACCAAAACAAGCAAATAAATAATTTTACATGTAAAATATCATTAACTTAAGGAGATTTCCACATTTCATTTCCAGAAACGACCAAGTTACATTTTATAGTATTCCACAAAATTTCCTTTCATAAACTTGACTCCAATTACCAAACTCAAATACCCATCTGGATAAAGATTCTGCTACGAAAGTATTTCAAGCTCAAAGCTCCAAAATCAATTCAACAATGTTCCCCTTCGACTTCGTCGACCATATGTTAATTTCACTGTTTAATAACTACCCAACGAAAAATAAACAGAAAACCGCGAACCCTAGATACAAAAACACCTCAAATCCAACTTCAAACAACCAGAAATTTCTAAGAAAATAAAAACTACGATCATTGAATTCGATCAAAAATTTGAATTAAACTTAAAAGCAAAATGAATCTACCTCGATTTTCAATCCGATATGAATTCGTGCTCAACTGAAGCTACTACGATCCGTGGCATTCAAGGGTTTGGAAAATTCCTACGAAATTGGATTAAGAACTTTTTTTTTTTTTTTTTTTTTGGTGTTTTTATGTATGCTCGAGATTGAAGGTTGTTCATGAGAAGCCATGGAGGACGAAGCTCATTGCTTTGATCGGCAATGGAATTTGCCAGCACTAAATTACGAGTATGCCCATGCTACGATTTGCCTATAAATTAAAACTGGTGTTGTGAATAGGAGTATTTTGGTAATTTAGTCCTTCGACCGGGTCGAGCCGGCCTTTTCAGACTTTGTTCCGGTCATTTGCGGGCAATTGCGAACCCGTACTTGGACTGAACCGGTTGTAATTCGTGAAAATTAGTAATTACACGCCATGTTTCATAATTATTCCTTTCACAATAACCACTTTTTTAACTAAAACCTATAACTACTAGATTTTGAGTTTCTTTGTTTTCTTATTTATCTTGTTTTTATATTTAAAAATTAGGGATTTTTTCATGGATATTAAAAAAATTTAAATATGGTAAAAATGGAGTAATCAAGTTAAATTAATGGCTACTTTTGTTTTAGATGTTATAGGAATTCATGTTTGGTTCCATGTTCCGCTAAGTTGGTTAGTTTCATTTTTATCTTCTGATTTAAATGCTTGTACGCCTTCGAGCATTTCAGTATCTTAATATATTATTCCTTTTTTATCAAAAAAAAAAAAAGTTAAATTAATGGCATCAACCAAGCACACAAGTTTTAGTTAAGGGAAATTGGTGGTTTTCTATCAACCGAAATTGATGGATTCAATAAAATAATAAAGTAAAGGAGTTCAATAATAATTAAGTAAAATTGATTGAAAACAATAAAATTCAAATATTGTTGTGTATGAAATACTTTTTTTAAATTATTATAATTAAAATAATAACACTAAATAAAGTATTTTTCAAACTAAATTATCTAACATAACCTTATTTTAATTTGAGTGCAATAGGTTAGTGATATCTTAATATATTGATAATTATGAGCTCCGTGGTTTAAATCTCACAATCTATTATTATATTTAAAAAAAAAAAAACTTTATTTCTATTTTATTTTTTAAAAGACATTTAGATTCTTAGTCAAATTTTTTAAAACGGTTAAAAGTAGTTGAATTTTAACCTTCGTTCTATTTTATTCTTAAATTTTTAAACGTTCCATTTTAGTTTTTAATTTTTTAGATTTATTCAATTTTTATCATAATCTTTCAAATGTTCAACATTATTTCTTAAATTTTGAAATTTGTTTTATTTTTATCCTTAAAAAATAAAAATAACAATGGTCCATAAAATTATTTTGTTAATTTTTTTTTTAAAGTACCATATTCTCTTCTAAATTTAACCTATGTTCACATTTTATCTTTATTTATATTAAAAATATTAACAATATTAAACCAATTATGATTATTATGGACTTTGATTTTATACTAATTTTGTTTTTTTTAGTTCATAGACCAAAATATAAAATATGGCAAAATTCAAAAATTAAAATTAGTCTTTTGAAAATCCTAAAACTAAAATAGAACAAAATTCAAAATTTAGAGAGTAAAATTTTTACCCTATTTTAATAAAGTAAGACTGAAAAAAAACATCTCATAAATAGTTTTGAACTCATTTTAAAAATAAATAAATAAATAATAGAAGGTTAAACTATCATTTTGGTCCCCCTAGACTATGAGGGTTGTTCAATTTAGTCTCTAGACTTTCAAAAGTCTAATATTGGTCTCTAGACTTTGAGAGTTGTTCCACTTTAGTCCCTAGAGTTTCAAATGTCCAAGTTTAGTCCTCCAACTTTGAATTAAG
>JBBMEF010020908.1:0-18345 GCA_037832685.1 Sicyos baderoa | reverse complement strand
ATTTTATTTAAAAACTCATTTTTAAATCATGCATGAGTAACGTCCCCATTAGAGTTGAGGAAGTCGGGTCGTTACAATATATATATATATATTAGAAATAGAGAGTTTGGGCTTTACAAAGTATATGGCCCAATAGTTAAGATAAGGGCAAACTAGGAAAATGTTTACTTTTTGTAAACTAATTTGGGAAATGTCTAAAAATAGAACTATTTAAATGCATGTCTAGCTTCAATTTATTTAATTAGTCATTTAAATATAAAAGACCGAAATATCCATCTAAATTGATTATTTATTTTCTAATTAATTGTAAATAAACATATTTGTTTAACTAATATGAGAGAGAAACCCCCTAAATAATATCAACTGCCTAAATTGAAAAAATAAACCAAAATCTAATATTGAAAAACGAAAAATAAAATTAAGAATTAAGAATTAGGTTTTTTAAAAAATAATAATAAACAAACTCCTATTTTTAAATAATAAACGAAAATGTTTCATTTAAATTCGAAAAATGCAATTATGAATTAGGTTTTTTTTTTTTAAATAATTGAATTAAAAATGTTTAGCATATACCGAAGGTGTACTTCCGACGTACGAGTGAGTACCACCGCTTACCTGTCCGAGGAACCTACTGGAAACGTACAACGGGGGCGCGCGTTAATTTTATACGTTGCGACAATTAATGAGCTGCCACGTATACCGCAAAGAGCCAAAGAGTCACCCCAGAAACCCTCACCCCGTCGTTCGAGCACCCCACCCAGGAAGCTAACCCCGCCGATTCCGACCGACTCCGTCCTTCGAACTCCCACTGTGCCTCCTTTGAACTTCCACAGTACCTCCTTCGTGATTACAGTCAGCTTCCGCGTCCGTAGTCGTCGAGCTTCCACCACACTCCGATCACCGCCCTCGCAGGTATTCAATCTTTGTCCCCCTCCCCCTTCGAAACTGTTCTTGTATTTTTAAACTTGTCTCCTACGAACTAGAGATATTTAAACTTCTGCATCGCCTAAAATGTAGGGATTTGTTGACGATTTTGTTTCAATCTTTTTTTTTTTTCCCGAATTTGATTTGTTTTTAAATTTGTATCATCTGTTAGTAAGCTTAGAACGAGTTGAAATGGTGGTGCGAGCGATTAAGTCTGGAACGTACATCTCTATACGTGTTTGGATGATATCTGCCAAGAGACAGCAGCCGCTGTACATGCCCCCTGCGACCCCGTTGTACATCCACTAAACGTCCCCGTCATTCTTCAGTGTGTTCATAAATTGTTTGTGCGCGCCTTCTTTGTAGAGTAATATTGAGACAATTTTCGAGTCATCGTCTATTGACAACATTTCCTCGGTAGAGGGTATTATGATGGATAGGGGCGTGTTGCAAATGATATCAATCACGCCCCGTTGTGTAGTTTGTGTAAATATCGCCCTCGTTCCATGTGCCATTAATGAAAACGAAAATTGATGTAGTTGTCATTAAACTTTAAACTCGGGGTAGTGAGAAAATGACAGAGAAAAAAATTTGGTAGAAGGTAAAAATGATAAATGAAAAGATGAACCCAAAACCCTATAAACAGAAAACAAATTAATTTAATTGTGAAAATGTAAATTAAAATGTGGGATTTTAGCTTGACCAAGTAATAAGGATAAAAGTGTCGGATTTAGGTTTAACCAACTTTTAATCTTTTTTTATTATTATTATTCTTTTTTTGGCAGTTAACCTTCTCTCCCTAAATGAGGGGTTATATATTGTATTTACTTTTTAAATAAGTGAAAATAAGAGCAAACTAGGGATGATTGTTTTATCCATCTCCATTAAAAGTAAACAAAGGACATGACTCTTAATTATTTTCTCATTTAGACAATTCCTCTAATATTTCCTCAAAAGTAAACATTTGGTAGGTTTTCCGATAATTAATCGATGTCAATGGTTTAATTTCCTTTGTGGACTCTTCCAGTCAGGTCCAAACCATAAGGGTGAACTTTGACTTTATATTTTTCTTAATATAACTTTTCATTAAAGCTAATCTTAGTTTATGCTACATTTAATCATGTATTTATTATTATCTTATTTCACAAGTTTCCACCTTCAAAACATAAAAAATCCAAATGCCCTAAATTCCAAGTCAAAGCTAACCCAATCAAATTTTGTTTATTTGATTTTATAAAAAAAAAAACAAAATTAAATTGTAATATTTAATATGCATTGACGAATTATATTTGAAGAAAAAAACTCAGTTTTCAACGGTCAGTTAAGATTTAATTGTTCTATTATATTATATATCTTTTGTTCAAATGCCTTTACGGGGAAGGGAAGCCCAACTATATTCGTCCTTAAATGATCTAAAGTTGCATTTATTATGGGTTTTTTTTTTTTTTCATTGAGTTGAACAAACTATGTTCATATTTTGAACACTTTTTTGTTTATTCAACTATATTTGGGGTTTTAACCCGTAATCAATTGATTAACATGTCGTAGATGATGTTATTGAAATAGACGAACACTTTTTTGTTTATCATGTTCATATAAAAAGTGAGAGAATAAAATTACCAGACATAAATTTTAAGAAATGTGCCAAACTACCCTGTTAGGATCTCACAAATGTCCCACATTAAAAAGTGGGAGAGTACAACATCAATATAAAAGAGATATAGGTTACTACTCTCATTGCCAATTGGTTTTAAGGTGAAACCTCATATTCTCACATGGTATCAGAGCCCAAAGGAGGCACCATCTCGAGCGAGCATGTTAGAATCTCACAAATGTCCCACATTGGAAAGTGGGAGAGTCCAACATCGGGTTACTCCCTTCATTTGAGGTGAAACTCCATATTCTCACATACCCAAACAAGTATAACTTTAATAGTATCTTGTAGAATTAGTAACCAAGAGCTCAAACTTCCATTTTAAAATGTTGTCGAAATTAAAAAAGAAGTATTGATTTTTATTATTATTTTCTTTCAATTGTGTTTGATATTATTAACTCTTTAAAGCTTTGTTCAATGATTCTCCAACGGTGTTTTATGAAATCAACCATCAAGAACTTGAATCATTCTTCCACTTTTTCCATTCGAGCCAATATATCTCATAATTGAATCCTTCTAACGGATACGAGCTAGGCTACTCATGTAGAAGATCACCCTCGAGAGTTTTGGGCTGAGCTCTACATGTAGGTTAGCCACAGTACTTGCCATAGGTGGACCACCGTGGCTGTTGGGACGTCTACACCCGTGGTCCACCCGAGCATGGCATATAGGCTGGTTGCGGGAATGGCTTCGAACTTCTCTTACTCATTTTCGAGTTCAGGTCTCAATGATTCTCGGACTTGGACCAACTAGCTTAATCACTCATAATATAAATGGTTGTCTATAAAATCTTTCTAGTGTATATTTAGATAAAAGGTTTGTGAGAGTTTTTGGTTACAACTAATCATAACCTCTCTATTTAAGAGAGTTTCTGCCACAATTACTCATAACTCATTAATTAAAATAAGATTTTAACTTTTCAAATCATTCACGATCATTACCCTTAGTTTTCAAAACCCTCTATCCAAATATAATTATAAATAATCATTCAAAAATCAATTCCAATAGTACAATATTTAAAAAGTTGTCTATTCCTAAACATTTATTAGTCCAAAATCACTTACAAAGTTAATCTACACTGTGAACGGATAACCCGATACCAAGAGTGACATCGTTCGTTGAGACTTAGGACTTTCCAAATATGCTCACTTGGAAGTCAAGAGTTTGAAAAACCCACAAGTTGAACTTAATTATAAAATCTATTGTTGTTTTTCGATCTGAACCTTGAGATAGGAGTAAGTGCCCCTAAATATATGGGAGCCAATATTTGATACCCAATCATAACAAAAATATAGATTTATGTTAATTTGGTAGAAGATGGTTTGATTAGCCTCAACTACTACTAAACTGCAAACTCTTCTCAATTCAAAACAAATAACTTGTGAGGGGATTGTTTTCTGAGAATAAAAACAATACTATTTTCAACAACTTTAGTTGGCTTAAAACAAAAAGTCAAAAGATCATTAAAAAAAAAAAGAGCCCTGTCTCTTTATTCACATTATGCATTCACTAAATTCCAATCCTATCATCCTGATGTTAAAAAAAACAGTGAGAGAATCACAAATTTTATAACATAATCATTCAAAATACCAAAAAGGAAAAACCCCAATATTTCTCTGAAATCTGAATGGAATAATACAATTGACTTTTAACATCAAATAATGTACAATAATCTGCAAAGTTCAAGCGAGTGTGCCTACCAATGTATAATGATCCCAATTGCCATCCTATGCGATGAACACGCTTTTCAATAAGTAATCTTCCAAATATTCCGATGTCACAGCTTAGGGATGGACCAGTGGTCCTTGAGCATAGGGCAACGAAGTTCCGATTTCCCAATTTTCAAAAAATACAGTCGTTAATAGGACTTCAATTGCGTGGGCCAATTTCCATTGGAACCATCAGAGAGTTTTTCCCCCAACTATTCAAACGGATTTGATTCATTTCACATAGTTTTCAATTAGTTCAAACAACGAAGATTATTTGAAGAAAAAAAAAACTCTAATGAGTTCAAGTATTCAATCAAATCAGCCAACTATTTTCTTTTACAAAATCAAAAGACTCGAAATCTTCAATCACGAAGGAGGAATTAATCGCGAGCAACATAAATCTAAAGAGGAAATCGAGATGGAAACTGAAATTTTTTCAGGACAATGAAGAAGAAATTCAGAAATGCATAGTTCATTGTTTCATAATTACAAGTTAGGTATCCAGAGCTATCAATCCGAAACGGTTCCGTATCCCAATCTGTAAGAGAAACTCAGAATCGGTAGCTACAAGATCAAAATCAAATCAAAATCATCACAAACCAGAACATCTTCCAGAGCAAAAACCAGCGATGAATACCTGAAAGCGACAGAGATCACAAGGAGACTAAGAAATCGTACGTTTTCCAGGCCGATCGGCAAGCTTCAAGGTCTTATCGATCAACGATCGAGCTTTTCGGCTACGGATCTCAACCTTGACGCTCGAGCTCTTGTCCATTTTCATGTACGGCTTCTTCTTCGACTTCTTCAGCGCCTTCACCTTGGATTTTATGGACTCCACCAAATTTCCGAGCTGATTCGCCATTGAAGCTGCTGAAAACCTCGAAATGGAAGAACTGAAATTAGGGTTTGAAAGAGGGAAGAAGAAGAAGAGGAGTTGAAGAATTTGTCTGAGTCAGAGGCGAAGAACTTCCATATATATAGAGAAGAAACACGCACGCATGCAGCGTGGGCTATGAATGTACGTAATTGCCCTCGTTTTACGAGTAATTACAGTTTTGCCATCAACCGGCCACCGGCATTTTCATCGCTTGGTTCGATTAAATTCCTTATTTATTGGAAATGTTGAATTTTCGGAACCCATGTGAATCAGGTTATTACTTATCAAATTATTTATTAATTTCGTTCATTTGGAAAGTCAATTAAATAACTAATATATTTAATATACTTTTTTTTGGGGAAAAGGGATTTTAAAATTAATATATTTTTAATATTCACATGTGGAGTGGATGTCGGATTCTAGTTTAATTGGTTGAATTAAATCTGTATATTAGTACTAAGAAATGATAAAATGATGTTATTGATGTGAATTAAAGTCTATTTGATGACATATTATATTAGATGATTATCATTATCGATCCTATAATTGATTATCTCATTTATTTATTTTAATTTTATTATTTTAATATTATTTAAGAATAATTGTGCTGGATCTCTTTTTAAAAATTAGTATAAATTGCTCGGTGATATATATTTTTATCAGCTGAGACAAGTTTATATTAAATATAATTCAAGATAAGAGCCAAATATTTAAAATTAAATTCAATTACAATCAACCAATCATCCTTAAATTCTCTTATATTTTATTTTTAAAGTATTAATATTACAAATGTAAAAGAAGCAATAAGAACTCATTAAAGAGGGAGAGAGAGACAGATTTCTGAATTTAGGATTTTGAATCTACCAACTTTTTTTTTGTTGAGAATTTGAATTACCAATTTCTTTTTTTTTCTTTTTTTTTGAGAATTTGAATTTACCAACTTGCTCCTTATTTTGCAGTACCGTATAGTTTTAGTAGCATCCTATATAACTTAACAATGACAATATTACAAATTTGAATATTTTATTATAAATATTATTGAATAAAAAAAACAAACACAATATAACTTATCGACATAAATGAGTCTATGAATCAACGGATTGTAAGTTTGAATCCTCCACAATTAATTATTATTAAACTCATAAAAAATAACCCTAACTTTTAATATGTGTATATATTTGTATTTAATTTTCAAGGTTAGGCATACCAAATGATCTCAATTTTTGCAATTCTCATCTAGCCATTATTTTGTTCTCTTTTATTACAGATATTTTATTTTTTTTTTAAATCTATTACAGATGTTTTAAAAGCTTTTTAACTATGACACTTGATTAACAAAAAAAAAAAAAACAGCTCTTGAAATTACATATTAACATACAACCAAATGTCAATCAACTATCGTTTTAGTAGATACTAGACATGTTACTAAAGGAGAAATACAATAATATTGATTCTTTCCGTATTTGAACTCGTGACGCTATTGTTGAACTGGATTACCAACCAAACAATGAAACCACTACGTCACTCATCTTTTCGATTATATATATATATATATTTAATACTATTAAAATGTATTCCTTAGTGGAATACAAAACTATATTTTTTTAAAAAAAAAAAAGAAAATAAAAAATGGAATCCAAAAATAAAGAAAAGTATAGGTATATTACTTAGTTTAACAAATAGAAACGACATATATAGTGGAAAGACATGCATGATTACAATCACATATGTAGTTTGAGGGCCAAATTGTAAATTTATATAACGAAATGTGTGGATGAACATGAAAATAAATCAAAGTAAAGAGAAGGGAAGAAAATGAGAAATGAGGCCCACAAAGGATCAACTTGCGTCGTATATATACGGTCTGATATATACGGTCTGATAACGAATTGTTTGATTCAACTTGCGTCGTATACATACGGTCTGATACTACAACATTTAATTATATATTTTAAATTTTTTTTCAATAATATATTTTAAACTACGATTACCTGTATTTATTTACTTAAATGGTTTATTTGAATTTCAATATCAAATTTAAATACATATTTATCTCGAATGAATAAATAAAAGGGGATTTTATATGTATATTAAATAAAATAAAATAATTCAATGTAAAACACAATTTTCAAACTTATTTATTTGGATACAAAAACGATTAAAGTCTATCAATTTACAACGTTTAATCATTGAAGTCTCTCAATTGAACGGATACAAGTTTAATAATGATAGAATAATTTTTTTTTAACACAATGTGAATAATTATTTTAAACGACGGCAACCAAGGGAAATATGTTTTAGAAGACAAATTTCGAAAATTATAAATCAAAATGATTAACATTTAATTATATATATATATATATATATATATTTGAATTCCACAACATTTAGACCCGTTTGATAACCATTTGGTTTTTGAAATTTAAGTTTATTCTCACTCAAATTTTATATAATGTGTTCCACATTTTCTAGTATATATCCATATTTTCTTAAGAAAGTAGGAGAACACTAACCAACTTCTAAAAACAAAAAAAAGTAGCTTCCAAAATTTGTTTTTGTTTTTAAAAGTTGGTTAATATTCTCCTACATGGATATATAATACGATAGAAAATTTGAGTGAGAGTAGACTTAAATTTCAAAAACCAAAAACAAAAACAAAAAGTTATGGCCCCGTTTGATAACCATTTGTTTTTTTGTTTTTTGTTTTTCAAATTTAAGCTTATTCTCACTCAAATTTCCTACAAGGTGGTCCACTCTTCCTGCCATATATTTATCTTTTCCTAAGAAAATATGAGAATACTAACCAACTTTTAGAAATAAAAACAAAATTTTGAAAGCTACTTTTTTTTGTTTTTAAAAGTTGGTAAGTGTTCTCCTACTTTCTTAAGGAAAGATGGATATATAATAAGTAAGGTAGGATACATTGTAGGAAATTTATGTGAGAATCGACTTAAATTTCAAAAATCAAAAACAAAAAACCAAATGTTTAGGCCCCGTTTGATAACCATTTGGTTTTTCAAATTTAAGCCTATTTTTCTCTCAATTTTCCTACAATTTGTCACATCCTTTCTATTATATATACATATTTCCTTAAGAAAGTAGAGGAAGACCAACCAATTTTTAAAAACAAAAAAAAGTAGCTTCCCAATGTTTTTTTTTTTTTTTTTTTAAAGTTGGTTAGTATTCTCCTAATAAATGGTAGAAATTTGAGAGATAATAGACTTAAATTTGAAAAACCAAAAACAAGAAACCAAATGTGTTATCAAACGGGGTCTTATCAAATGGGCCTTAGAAATTTGAATATATAACCTTTTATTAGAGACCTCTGTTCTTCAGCTTCTGCTGGCCGAGCGCGTATTTTCCTTTTCGGAATCGGTGGGTTCTTTTTTTTTTTTTTTTTTTATTATTTTCTGTTTTTGTTGGTCTTCGATTACGATTACGCGCCTGAATTCCTTACTGGTAGAAATTTTGTCATGTCTGATTATCGTTAGTTCTCATTTCCAAGCTCCTGAGATTTTTCTGATTTTATTTTGTTTTGAGTTCTGTTGTGTTGTGGTGAAATTTAGCTGAGAATTAGACTTGGGATTAAATTTGTGATGAAATTCGGTTCTTATTGGTTATGGTGGTTGAGTTGTGTGTTTCAATGACGATGGATGGTTTATTAATTTTTGTAATCGGATTATGTTTAGCTGAGAATGAGCTGAATTATTGTAAAATTTAAGCTTATTCACTCAATTCGGGTTTCATCTCCCCTTAAGCAAGTATTTGAATCAAAACAAGTTTTTGGAAGTTACTTTTTCAATTTTCAAATTTTGGTTTAGATTCCAAAAACATTGGTAAACTGTAGATATTAAAGTAAGGAAAATCATATGTGAGAGTAGTTGTTGTAGGTTTAATTTTCAGAATAAAAGACCACAAAAAAAATTGGTTATCAAATGGGGGTATGTATTAGTTTTCAAATTTTGGTTTGATTTTCAAAAACATAGGTAAAATATAGATATCAAAGTAAAAAAAACCATAATTTAGAATAGGTGTTGTAGGTTTAGTTTTCAAAAACATAAAGGGTATCAAACGGGGCCTAAGTTTTTGGTCGAGGGATTTTGGATTTCTTCTCATTCGGGGTTTCTGTTGAACTGAATTAAATAGTTGCAAGGGGAAGTATGGTTCAATTCAAAGTCCGGTTGAACTTTTAGTGGCGTATCTTTGATTTGGTACATCATTTGATACAATTGTTTTTGACCTTGATGCATTTTTCTGTAACAGACAATCAATACATATCTTTAAACCTTGGTTCTGCTAATTCTTCCATAAATGAAGATGATTTTGTTGTATGCTCTCCAGCACATATTAACTGTCATGTTTTCTATCCCATAATTGCTACATAACAAATAGAGCTGGACAATCAGCTGGAACTTTTGTTGTGGGAGTTGCAAAAGGAAATGCTGCATATGTGGCTGATCGGGTTGGGTCTTTGTTCAAGAGTCGACGAGCACTCCTGCAGCAGCCAGCTACAAGAAACGTCTAATATCTGCTTCCGCTACTACTACTCGATTCTTCAGAAAAGGCGCGTCGGAGACAAAGGACAAAGTTGTTGTGGGGAAAGTTAAAGTTGAAGAGGTAAATTTTCAGTGAAATTTCTCTATTTTTATGTTACATAACATACAATATTTCCTTACATATTTGACTTGTGTATGTTTCTTAGGCTGCAAAAAAGACTGCTCATAAGAGCAAGACAATTCTGACAGATATTGAACATCATAATGAAATTTTTACTGATGCTAATGAAACAATTTGGAGTTAAATCAGTGGCGATCTTTATTATTTGATAAATTCTGATAGTCTATCTCTTGGAGGCAGATTTATCTGAGAGTTATTTACTTAGTTCGATTGACCAGGTAGGTAAATTGAACTCGACTTTCTTTTCGGATGCGAACAGTTAGCACTGTGAAAGAAACTACAGTGTTAATGTGAGCACATTTAGGATGTTTTAGTTAATGTTTTTCTAGATTTTTTTTTTTTTTTTTTGTTAATAACCTACCAGGATTTAGTGATGTTTCAACTTATTGATTAGTTGTTTCTGTTGGGCTGATATGATTAAATTTACTTCAAGTTGAATTGGAAATTTAAACTGATTCAACATGGTATAAACCCGAGTCAAGTCTTATGCAAGCAAGCGAAGAAAAATCACATGATCCATTTACTATATAGATCTTTTGAATTCGTTAAAGCTACCTTGGAAACCCTTCATCTTACAAATTTCCCCTGCTCTACTCCCAAAAATAGCAAACTATTGATAAACTGACAGTCTAGATATGAATGTTTGTGTTACAGTGTTGTATCATGATCATCTCTAGTTGAAGGAGGAGGAGTCGGAAAGGAAGAATCGATCCAATTTTCACCGACATCTAATTTTTCTTGTAAATCATGAAAGTCATCTGGGGTTGCATTGTCAGGTAAACTGCTTTCTGCTTCAATCTCATGTTGATTAGGCTCTGTAGTGCTCTTGAACAGCAGGGACGTATCAAATATGTCTTCCTCAAACGAAGTCTTAGAGTCTTCTTCATCCATGTATATATATCGTTGTGGCACCAGCAGAGAGGAGCTTGAGCTTTGGACGGCCTGCAGACAGTAAAGAGAGAGTCGTCAAGGATTGAACGATCGGCCTCAACGTGCAGCCAGGTATTATAGACAAAGTATCTTCATTACAGTAGATGATAAATTACAGGTAAATTAGAGCGAGGAATTATAGATGATTGTTCCACCAGTGGAGAGGAGCTTGAGCTTTGAACGGCCTGCAGATAATAAAGAGAGAGTCGTCAAGGATTGAGCGATCGGCCGCAACGTGCAGCCAGGTATTATAGACGAAGAATCTTCATTATGGTAGTTGATAAAGTTGAATATTGAACTGTTTTACCTCTAATGGAAGTGATTCATTAAGTGTTTGAGGCTCTGGGGTTTCATTGTAAGGTAAACTGCTTTCTGCTTCAATCTCTTGTTGAAAAGGCATTGAATTACTCATGAACTGCTGGGACGTATTCGATACGCCTGCCTCAAAGAAAGACTCTGCGGTTTCATTGTAAGGTAAACTGATTTCTGCTTCAATCTCTTGTTGATAAGGCATTGAATTGCTCATGAACTGCTGGGACGTATTCGATACGCCTGCCTCTGGTGTTTCATTGTAAGGTAAACTGATTTCTGCTTCAATCTCTTGTTAAAAAGGCATTGAATTGCTCATGAACTGCTGGGACGTATTCGATACTTCTGCCTCAAAGAAAGGCTCAGAGGCTTCTTCTAGCATGTATGTAGATGATTGTTCCACCAGCTGAGAGGAGCTTGAGCTTTGAACCTGCAGACAGTAAAGAGTGGTCGTCAAGGATTGAACGATCGGCCGCAACGCGCAGCCAGGTATTATAGACGAAGAATCTTCATTACAGTAGATGATAAAGTTGAATGTTGAACTGTTTTACCTCTAAAGGAAGTGATTCATTAAGTGTTTGAGGTTCTGAACTTGTGATGTGTTTGTTTTTTTCCCCTCCCAATTTTATGAAAGTCCTTGCAGCATTTCGTGTCCTTCCCGGAATCTCCTTAGCGATTTCCTTGCAATTGTTCCCAAGTCGTGCCTGTAATTCTACTACCTTTCCCCCTTCCTCTTTTGAAAGCGAGCCCCGTCTGCACAAATATACACACACTCACACTCATGGATATCCAAAATATAAAGGGAATGATTTTGAAATCTCCATCTTCAAACTTTGATTGAATCATCACAAAAACGAATAGAAAACTCTGGTTTGCAATTATACCCTTGTAATTTAATCATCTCTATTTTGGTTTCAGGACTTCAAGAATTGTTCTACTTTGACTCGAGATTTCTTGTTAACTATTCCCATTATGTCATTTCTTGAATCAATTTCAAGACTTGTTTTAGTGTACCAGATTAAAATGAGTGGAATAGGAGGATATTTCAAGACTTCTTTCATACACCAATGAATTTGTTTTACAGTCAAAAGAGTATAGAGACAAAAACAGGACGACCTTTTTATAGAATCCTTTCGAATACTCGGGTTCGGAAATGAAAGTCGACTTACATCATTTTGTCGTCGGTTTTTAGATGGTTGTGCCAGCGTGAACTGCAGGAGTTTACATTTCTTGAAAGAAGTCCTTTTTCCGAAAGGATGTTCCAGTCTCTTGCACCATGCTGTTGGACATGATTCCACAGAATTTCATCTTCTTTAGTACTCCATGCCAGTTTCTTCCGTTCATTTCCTTCATTTTATTGGTTTCCCATTTCTTCTCTGCAACTCTCGCAAATGGGTTTTTCACAATCAAAATGGAAGTGCGAGTGTTTTCATTGCTTAAATAGAGAAGTGAAAGTAGTTGATCATATTTCTTTAGTCCTAACGGTATTTAGGGGTTTGGAGGATTCCAAATTATCTACATTGTAGATACATGCTAATTACCCTGGGGGCTTGAACTCGTTTTGAAAAACGGAGATGACTTCGACTTTAATTTATACTTTTTTCAGTGTTTTCATTCATTCGATGTCTTTCAATATTGACCCTTTAGTGACATCTCTTATAATTTAGTAATTATAAGATTATAAGTGAGAATTTTCTTCTCTCAATAATATTATTGAATAAAAAGATCAATTATATGGATATTTTAAGATCATAAATAACATTTGGAATTCAAACATCACATCGAATTATCTATAGCTATATGCAGTTCAAACATATCAAATTACGAACAAAAGTAAAGGACGACAACGAAGAAGAGATCTCAAAAACAGTATGGTTAGAACTTCATAAAAAGACATCAAGTATGAATTGATTGTTTTTAATTAGTATAATTATTGATTTTACTTTTAAGGTCGAAATTTGGAAATGAAGTTCATTTTACACGCATGGATATTTTGATCGTTTTACAACAGACGGTTGCTGATTTTTTTCTAAATTTTTAACATTTATAGAATTTCTTTACTTTTTTTTAATTCATGAAAAATCCTCTTATTAATTTCTCTTTTTCCGATAAAATCTATTCTAGTTTCCTATAAAAATATCTAACTATATATATATATATATTTTTTTTTTTGAGATAAAAAATGTAGAAAGAACTGAAAGAGGTCTATAGTGTAAAAATACCTTTAGGCTTTAGTAATCTAGTCAAGAAAAACACAAGAAGCTCACATTCAAATATAAGAAGTTAAAATTATTATTAACAATCGAAGCGTATAAATTTAAAAGTTCAAAATTTAATATTATTAGTCAAGGGATTTCTCTCATACACATGGATCTGGAGTATTTTCCTTCCATTTTTAATTTTAATTATATAAGATATATATGTATATAAAAAAAACTATTCTCATAATGTTAAGGTTGTTTGCATAAAAACGCACATCAAAATACAATAAACTACAAAAATGTAATTTTTGTTTTACTTCTCTAATTGTGTTAATATAGCTCATATATTTGGATGAAAAGAATGAAATGATTTGAATATAACATTTGAATGAGTGATTACGCAAGAAACATATTTAAATAAAATTATTTGAAGAATTTGTTCAAATGTTTGTTAATTGAATTTATAACGTGATGAATTCAATCATAATGGCCACCTACCTAAAAATTAATTTTCTACTGATTTTCTTGACATCCAAATGTTATAGGAATGATTAATGTGACATTAGTTAAAGTGCGTAAAAGCTAGCCCGAACATAACGTGGAGAAAAAAACAACTTACATGAAGCAATTTTGAGTATATAATAATTAATATTTGAAAGCTTAGATGCTTTTATTAATGATAATTTGCTAACAAATTGAATAAGAAATAAACCAAAACAGTAAACAAAAAAAACGTGCTTGCATTCTCAACAATGAAAGTTATACAATAACATTTGGAATTTCATAATTTAGAAATATATCCAAGTTTATAATACTTACAAATTTATATATACTATTTGGAAGGTTCAACATTTAAAAACATCATTAAAAATTATAAAAATACAAGTTAGTTGAGACATTTTATTTAAAGGAAAATTTGTATCCTGGTCTTTAATTTATTAAAGATCTTACTATCACAGACCAAAAATTAGATGACAAATTGGCAGAACCAAAATTCCCATCATAAATTGCAAATAGCATCAACAATGCATAAAAAACCATTCACTGCAAGTTTAAGCAGGACCAAAAATGTCTACTCTACAATAAATAAAAATACAATAACCACTTGTATAATACATGATGTAAGAATATACACCAGATATATAACAGTTAGGCAATTATACAAAACTTGCCCTCACAAGTAACTGCTTTTTTCCCCCATGTTCTAAACCAGTTTAAATAAATATCAAAAGCTAAGAGTCAATTAAAACATCACCTCAATAAGCAGTGAAACAGCTAATAGGCTTTCATCTTCCAACAAATAACCATTCATTTGAAGCATAGAACTCCAAAGTGAAGAGAGGATTATAGGTACTGCCTAAGGCTTTCACCACTCATAGACTCCATTTCCTTGAGAATATCTTGTGCAAGAGATTTAACAGAGAGCTCCACATCTTCGAGCAACTCGCCCAGGAAGGGAATCGTCTCGGGTAGAAGTACTAAATATTCTTCTTTCAAATTCTCCACGAGGTACTTGACGATTCTCAGACCCAAAATTCGTGTACGAACCTTGTCACTTCTGGTTTGCATCAATACCTACGATACGAGTTTCAAGAGAAAGGTGAAATAAGGAAGCTGTCAGCCTTGATGTAACTTGTAAGCAACAAGCTCATGCTTATTATTTTTATTATTATTATTTTTTAATTATTTTTATATTCAAGACTGTCCGGGCCAGCTTGCGCGCACCTCGACTAATGTCACGAGACATACCGCCTGACCCTACAACATTTGGATGCCAAGGAAACCCGTAGGAAATTAATGTCTAGGTAGGTGGCCATCATAGGGCTTAAACCCATCATCTTATGCACCTCAAGGAACTGTGTAATACTCTAATTAAGTACAGTCGATAGAGCTACTGCTGAAGGGAAGTTAAAGGGTATTTTGGGTAATCCATATAAATAGTAAGCCTCTCATGTATTCTTTAACTTTTGATTCATGAATAAAGATTGGAGTTTTAGACTAATTGGAGAGCTATTCTCTATTGGTTTTTATAGCTAAGATGCTTCTAAATTTTTTTAAATCCTCAAAGCAGCTTGTACTTTGTGTGCAATTGACACGCTCTTTAAAGTTATTTTTTACAATATATATATATATATATATATATGCTTATATCTATACTTTCCTTTCTTTTTTTGATAGACATTAAACAAAGGCATAGACCACTCACCCTGTCCAAACCTAGAAACAACCAGAGATTTTACAACTAAGTTCATTTGTGAATTTCGAACTTAAGACTTTCAAAGTATGTTATACCTTAAAGACTCTAAGCCTAGCAGACACCTGTTCCACTTTAGAACGATTAAAAGTGCTTATAAACTTTTATGTGGTTTGAAAATTTCTAACAGTTAGTAGATTTTTTACCTCATGATTCAAGTGTTTCCATAACGAGTCACTCCCAGCAGCCACAGCCATTTGACCAATGCAGTTCACCAGAGCATCATCAACCTCGTCGACTGGTGGAACATTCGCGTTCCCATCAAGCATTTCTGGTGGCTCAAATACCAGCTGTGCAACAATGGGTTTGAGCAGAACCTGTAAAAAACATGATCTAGAATCATTAGCAAGGCTAATAAAACTAATAACCAGAGACCAATGAGACAACCTAGTAAGCAACATAAAAATGAGAGAGGCAAGATCCATTTAACCTGGAAATTAGAGGAGTCAAGGAATTTCAAGCTCCCAGTATCATGAAGAAAGCACTTATGCAATGATGACAAGACCAATGCTCTTAAATGCCAGCATTTAAGTGATACAACTCCAGCTTTCTCTTTACTATCACCAATCACTTGCACCTTAGCCTTCTTCTTTTTATGAGCTGATACTGAACCAGAAGATTTTGCATCTCCAGAATTTGTAAGATGGCGGACACATCCATCAAGCAAGAACTTGAAGTAGGGAACGAAAAGTGACCTAAATTGGGTGGAAACAGACACAAAAATTAATATTAACAATAAATGTATTTGACATATAACACGAAGCCCGTTATTCCCATAGAAAAAAAACATAAAAGCAAGATTATATATCCTCAAGTAAATAAATTACCAGAAATTCAAAGTATATTGTTCAAGAAATTGCATTAAAATAAGAGAATGCACGAAGAATCAAACTAGATTGCATGTGTGGTAATTCAAAAAGTGCCTAAAGTAGACCTCCTCGCCAACAATAAGTGAGAAGATGAAACTCCAGATATTAGTAAATAAGACGAAACCAGTTTGAAATATCAAATGAAGTAAAAACTTGTTTGTCAAAAAGTGAGGATGTCAAGGAAACACAAATGGTTACCTTTATGATAAAACACCAACAAAAGGTGTATTAGATAATAGACTATATATAAATGTCTCCAAAAGTAACTATACATATTTTGTCTGAAATACTCCACTCTCAAACAATAAATAAATACTAAATAGCAAAAGCGTTTTAACCAATTAAGAATAATAATAATCAATACATGGAAGTTGAAAGCTTGAAGCAACAAACTGAAGACATAAACTCTAAAAGAAAATTTTACTTCATTCTCAGAGATCACGTTGCTCTAAAGACCTCGTAAACATTAATATAACTTTTTAGCAAGGAGTCCACACATACCTATGTTTCTCAGCAAGTTTATTTACTAGACCATAGAAAGATATGGCCCTGTCAATACTTGTGCTTCCAGCACCTGCACCATCTTCTAAACTTGAATCTGCCCACTCAACACTTCTGATGAGTAAAGGTTTAAACATGCTTTCAGTGAGTTTAAGTGTAAGCAAACTCATTGCACTCATAACACTATTTTCTGCAGCATCAATGTTTGTGACTGAAACAGGGTGCTGGCGACGTAAATCAAGGGCGCGCAAGCATAAGTCAAAAATCTGTGTGTGGTAAGCAGTAACCGATGACCGGTCCATTTTATTAACAATGTTTGCCAGCAAGTTGAACATGATGATCAAGCTTGAATCCCCAGATTCAACAGCACGAGTAAAAAGATTCAACAAAGGTGGCAAAACAAGACGAACCTACAAACAGATTTGGCTATTTTCAGATAAATGAAATAAGAACAATTATGAGTAATACCAATGACCTTGACAAAACAACACTTACAGGAATTTTCTCTGTCAGAAGGTTCCGTATAAAGTCAGCTTTCAACTTCAGCTTTTCTGATCCCCATACCAAGTTGGGATGAAGCATTAAAAGTTCTAAAATATCTCCCAGATAAGGATTTAGGAATCCACCAAGCTTCTCTACAACAGCCTCCAAAGTGATAGCAATAGAAAGCATAACAGATTCCTTTAAATCTGATGACTGAACCGATAATTCAGAACTCCCTATTGTATTTTCAACTACAAAAATTCGAGACACATCAATCACCTTGCCCATTATACTCGGCAGCTCACTCAATGACCTTGGCCCCAGTACATTTATCAGTGTGCCACATGTTCGAAGGCAATTGGAAGAGAGAGCTAAGTTATTCAAGGTAATATATTTTGCAATTGACGCTAGCCAAACACCAATAGTTGAATGGTAAGAAGGAAATGCACGGGCCAGAATTTCTAAAGCTGAAACTGCAGCTACTTTCAGAGAACTATCAGAAGCATTAGTAGAATCATCAATTAAGTCGATAATTCTAATAGATATACTGTCAAATAATTTGAGAAAGTTATCATCCACATGTAGCCAGTTACTTCCAGAAAGTTTCTCTTTCTTTGTCCTCTTCTTTGACTTCACCCCGCCGTGTTCTTTAACTGTTTCACATAGAAGGCTGAGAGCCTGCAAGAGGTTGTAAGATAATATGTGAAATTGATGAGCTAGGATATAAAGAATGATTATAATAAGAAAAAAAGACAAGAAAATACATTAGAATGCAAGATCTCACAGAAGCCCCAGTCTTGAAATGCACTTTATGCAAATATACTTATTATCTATAAATGTTGTAATTATTATTACTATTTTGGATTAATTTCATACTATCTGTGAAAATAATTAAGAGGAATAATTTCTGTGTATTCTTCATTTAGAGGAGGGTTTCTTAAATAGAGAAATCCCCAC
>JBBMEF010020899.1:0-18352 GCA_037832685.1 Sicyos baderoa | reverse complement strand
CGGGATGCAGATATCCCCAAGACAGCATTCAGGTCAAGGTATGGTCACTACGAGTTTGTGGTTATGTCATTCGGACTAACCAACGCTCCAGACTTTCCAAGAAGCTCTATTTTCACCGCCCCCAGCCTCTTCTTCTCCTCTCTTCGCCATTTGCTCGCCGAATTCTCCAAGGTAAGAACGTGTTCTTCGTCTTCTTCTTCTTCTTCTTCTTCTTCGAGTGTAGTTCGTTGGTGCTGATCCTTGGTTTTTTTTGTTGCATTGAAACGAACCAGCAGTCGTTCTTCTCCATCGTGTTCGCTGTTAGATCTGATTGTTCTTCGCTCGCTAAGGTTCTTCGAGGTAAGATCAGGTTGTCGTTATTCCTTCTCTTTACTCGCCTTGCTTTAGGATTCTTTGGATTGTGTTTTGAGTTGGTTTTCGTGGTGGAATCGATCCTTGCTCTTTGGGTTTTCATTCCTACAGTTCCGATCCGTTTTAGATCTGAGTTGTATTATTTTCGGAGCCGGGAATCGCGTTTTTCCAGATCTGCTACTGCATCCGTTCGCTCCAGCGAAGTTGTCTTTCGCCCAAGCGAAATTAGCACCCTTGCCAAGCCGCTCCGTCGCTGTCAGACGCACGCACGCCTTCGTCTTCGCCCATGCCTTCGCCGTAGCGAAGCCCAGCCTGCCGAGCATTTCCTTCGTCGTGTTGTTCGCTCGAGCGAAGTGCAGAGCCGTGCGCTCAGCCCTTTATTCAGTCGTCGGCTGCATCGCCACGCACGTAGCAGCACGTCCTCACCGGCCGAGCGCAGCATCAGCCTCGCCTCGACTTCACCACAGCGAACTCCCCGCGCGCTTGCAGCCTCAGCCTTGTGTTTCCTCTGCCGCTCAGCGTCGCCAGCTTCATTTCGCCTTCGCCAAGCGAATCCAGCAGCAGTGTCGAGCCTCGTGTTTCCTCGCTGGTTGGGTAACGATCGTTCCGCCTTTCGTTTGGTTACTTTAGAGGTTGTTCTTCATTAGTTTAGATATTTATTTATTATTGTTATTGTTTATTTGCTTGGTTCTTTATGCTGGTGATCTACAGCTCTAGGAGCATACGTTTTATTTACTTGTTTATTATCTTTCGATCCAGGTAAGGATTTCTTACTGGGGTTGTGTGGGCCCTGCGATATATTCTGTGATGTATGCTTGTTGCTTGTTTACGATTATGAGCATGTTAGTGGATAGGACTCTCTGTTTACAATCTCTGGCTGACATGTATGATTTGTATCTGCTTGAACATGTTAGTACCATGCTAGGCTGTTCCTTTCTAGCATGATTCTGTTATTATGTTCTGCTCGTAGTATCATGTTAGGGCTTGTTCCTCTGTATGACCGTGTAGCCCGTTTGATAGTTAGCTTGCTGATCTTAGAGTAGAACCTGACTAGGAGTCATCATCTTTGGCGAGGTGGCATAAAGTAATTTGCCCCACTGGCAGGGATGTGCGATAACGTATACTCCGCCCCTGACCGCCAGCACGGTTTAGCTAACCCTGCAAGTGGCATACCCACTCTGCAGTACTTGGGCGAGTGGGCACGACGTATAGTTGCCCCGCCGACCGGGAGGATGATGAGGCTTATCCCGTCCCCAATCGTCAGTATGTTTCGCATCGTGCTGACATACCCAAGTACTGCAGCCTTTGGGCAGGACCGACTCGTAGTGTAAGCTTGCTGCGAGCTGGACCTAGCCGCAGGCTAGTGGTGGTTCATGCTGACATAGCTCAATGTCGAGGTCTCGCATCCCTATGATTCAGTGACACATTCTGAGTCTTTTAGGGCATGCGTACCTGGACCAGGGCAGTTTGCCCTAGACCCATCATTTACCTGGTTTACAGCAGCATGCGGTGTGCACACACGCTCTTGATACGCCGACTGGAGGCTCCCTCGGGATCTTGAGAACAGTACACCCAGTTTCCTTCTAAAGATTGTGTAGTTGAGGTTATGCCGAGAATCGGAGATTCTCGAGTGATTCTAGAGTTACAGGATAACTCAAAGGTGTAAGACCCCGATGGGCATTAGAGTTAGACCACAAGTTGGCATCATTTCTGGGATTGTATTGACAACCCAAGGGAAAATAAGTTGATCATTGTTGATAGTTGTTTGCATGTATACTTGTATGCTAGACGACCAGTTGTATAGTACTGTACCCCGGTTGGGGATTCTTACTGAGTAAACTTGTTTACTCACCCTTATTTTTATGGTTTTCCACCAGGTAACTTGGGACTGCACCGAGATGGCTAGAGGAGGTTGTTTGATTATGGGGACCGCTGTGGACACTCTCTTGTGTCATTATTGTCTTTGTATATTTTATTCAACATGCAGTTGGGCACAGAGCCTTTAGCAGCATTTAATTGTCTTTAAGAATTATTTGATTAGGTTGAGTTGAACGCTCCGGCCGGTGCTTATTTGAAATGTATTTGGAACAGTTTCTGCGAAATGAAATAAATGTTAAATGTTTTAAAATGTTTTAGTTTTCTCTGTCTTAGTTTTCGCATTAAATGAGATTTAAAGTCATGCATGCTGGTTAAAGACCTAGTTTAGGACCACTTTGGGTCGGGTCTTTACAAGTCAGCCGTCACCAGAAGTTTTGACATTGCGTGTTCTACCTATAGCAAGACCTAGAGTTTAGTTAGTAGCACCACTTCGTGATGTTTTTGGTGGAATGCTTGTTTAGCACCAAGCTTTGGTGTAGGCCTAGGTTCAAGCCCAGCTCGCACGGTTTGTGTAGATGATTCAAGTTACCTAGTCGGAAGTTCAACATATTCTTCTAGACCTTGCACCTATCGTGCCAGTTGTTGCACATGTTCAGGTTGCACAAGTCATCTATTTTGGATGGTAGTCAGATGGCCACAAGAGAAAAGACGTGCGAAGGAATGACAGAGAGTTTCATCCCACCAAGTTTACCTAGGAGTTGGGTAAAAGAGAAAGTTAGAGGGTGTTAAGGGTCATTCGTTGAATGGGTAGCATTTCCAAGTTTGCCTGCTTCTATTGTGGCTAGGTGTGCCATTTTGCCAGGCAGCTCGGTGGGATACCTTTTTGTGACTACTTAGATTCTAGTGGAGTTTAGGACTGAAGATACTAGACCGACCCAACAGTGGAGTCAGATGATGGATGCTTCTATTGTAGATCACACCTGGTGGGCACGACCACTAGTAGAAATTGGGACAACGGTGACCGGCTAGAATTTTTTAAAAAAAAACACGGAGGCATTTATGACCGGCATGAAGAAAGGTGACCGACATACCTTTTGCCAGTCATAAATGTACATTGGTGACTGACTTAACTATGACTGGCAGCCGGTCATAATAGACCAACAGTCATTGAAGGTCTATTATGACCGGCAGCCAGTCATAAAAGACTATCCTCAATTATGACAGGCAGCCGGTCATAGATGAGAAATAGTCATAAAATGTCATCTATGACCGGCGGCCGGTCATAATAGACCTTCCTCATCTATTACCGGCTGCCGGTCATAATTGAGTGATTAAAATTTAACGTTTTCATTTTCCCTCCCTCATTTCGCGATTTTTCTCGAACCGTAAACTTCGACCTCTCTGACCTCCGACTTCCGACCACGGCGTTTCCTACTCCCTCCGACCACCGCGGACTCCGATTTCAAACTTCAACTAACTCCATTAGCGCCCACTTCGACCATCGCGACTCCGGTCACCGTGTTCTTCCTCCTCCATTTGCTTTGACTTCTGACTCCGACTCCGACCACACAGGTACGATTTCAAGTTTCTTTTCTGCTTGAACTGGTGTATTTTGAGTATGGATCTGGTTTTTGGCTTAGATTTGGTGAATTTATAACCCTTTGTTGTTTGTGCTAATTTCAAATCCATCCATATTGGCCACTTATCTAAGATTTTATATCCTAAATGACCTTGACAAGTGAATGTATTAGGTTTTGTGCTCATTTTGTTTGTTGCCTGTTTTTTCCACTAAATCCACCCCTCACTAAAATTGCAGCAAGACCAATACCTGTTGTTTCTGAGTTTATTGTGCAGTTGCATATTTTTTTAGCAGTGGGATTATGTAAGTGATAATTTTGAATTTTCTATTTCTCCTTTTGTCTCTTCCTCTGTAGAGATGCAAAATTATAAACTAAGTCATTCTACTGCTTTTAGGAAATAATAACAACTGGATATACAACCATACTTCACATTCATGTTGTTGTGGTAGAATGTGAGATTACTAAGCTGCTACATCGAAGACAGAAAACCTATGAAAAATAAAGTTCTCTTCGTGAAGAATGATACATATATTTTGTGATGCATCCAGGTTCAATTTCTTACTAAACATTTTATTCACTTCAAGACAAGGCATGACATAGCTTTCCCTAGCCCAACTAAAATGTTTTGCGTCATCATGTTAACAAAACTTTGCCTTGACAAGTTATTCAGGATTTTTTTTTAAGGTGGTAACATATAAAAATAGTCACTCGATCATTGGCGAAGTTTTTTTTTTTTCTTTTTTTTTCTTTTTTTCACTTTTCATACATCAATGAAAGTTATTCATTTCCTATAAAAAAGGTAATATATATTAGATAAATAGAAAAGGTTGGATGGGGCATGGGGGTTTTTACGCTTCTTATTTTGGAGAATCCGACCCGGAGAGAGCTTTCGCATGATGGCATGGGGGTGTGACTGTGATGATCTGATTTTCCTTTCTAATATCAAACAAACAACCACATTTTCTATTAGTTTCTATATAGCTTTCGTGGTTGGTGGTTGCTATGAAAAAATGTCCATCAGAATGCCTTGAGAATGAACAATGTATTTATTGGTTAGTGTACAACTGGTTATATAACCGTGCAGGTAAATAACTTGACATTGAGAAGTTTTCTGATGTTCCTCGGCTTGGAAGATTCACACTTCGTAGTGAATGTGACAAATACAAGTTTACTTATTTTTATGATTTATAATATCACAATCTTTTAGTTATATCTTTTGTTTTTTTGTTTGCGGGGGAGACAGTTGTTGTAGGTAAGGTCAATGAAATTCCAGCGACAAGCAATTAAGCAATAAACAATTTTGGTATATGAGGCGGAAATTAGTTCAATCGGTAGTCACCTATCTAAAGATAAAATATCTTTCGTGTTTATTTGCCCATAGTCAAAGTTTGTGTAAATTTTCTAATATTCATATATGCATTCTTGAAATATGACTTGACTAAATCAATAATTTTCGTTCTTTAAGACGAGAAGCAAGAATGATATCAATAAACTCATTCTTTTTTTAAAGTTGAACAAGGATAATTTGTGGTGAATTTGATAGAGCTGCTGCATGAAGGCCGCGTATGCTCGTCGACGACGCTAGTTTGGATACCAATTTTATACACAATTGTTATTTTTAGTGTAAAGTTTGTTCAGTTTCAATATCATAGAATATATAGGTAGTAGCATTTTCTTAGTTTTGAGTTTTTATTACTTTTGCAATTGAATATATTTTTTGGGGGGTATCCATGGTTCTGAAGTTTGGTCTGTACAGTGCTAATGAACATATTGATTTTTTCTTAATGAAACACAAGTCATTGATGACGGGCTGTCGGTCATTGATGACTCGCGCGAGTCATCGATGACCGGCAGCGTGTTGGTCATCGATGATCTTCGATGACCGTCGTCAGCGCGTGTCATCGTTTAACATCTGTGACCGTCGGTCAGATGCCAGTCATCGATCTTCATCGATGACTTTGTATATGATGACAGGCAACCGACGGTCATAATTTTAAAACGATGACCGCCGATGCCGGTCATCATTTTCACGATTTCTACTAGTGGTTGTTTTAGTTGTTTCTAAAGGGTTGTCTCTCATACATGGCAATTGCTTTAGGCACATGTGAACTGCTTGGGTTATCTTATCTGTTGACAGATCTTAAAATCACGAGAAAAAATACAACAACAATGTATTGTGAAAATTTGTCTTTTGTTCATCTTACAACTAATTTTATGTTTCATGAACGTGCAAAACACATAGAGTTAAATTTCCATTTCATACGAGATAAAGTAACCAACGGGTTTAATTTTGAGGATTCTTTTAGTTCGAAGTTTCAACAATCTTGCCGATGTTTTTACTAAAGCACTTCCATCAACATCTTTTGTTAAGATCTAACACTAACTATATTAAAATACGATAAAATAGATAAATCTCTCGAGAGGATCTCTCAAAGAGCCAGAGTACAAAAGACGACAATTCAATTGGATATTAACAAATGACCTAATCCATCCTATTTATAGGAAACCCTAGAATCAACCTAATTACTGAAAAGACATAAAAGTCCAAACTTATAAATTCCAAGGGCCGGATCGTATCACAAGCTTGTGCTGCTCTGGAGCAAGGGAAGATTATCCATGCTTACATTATCTGGAGGGAAGATTATAATCATGCCAAGGTTATAAGTGCTCTTGTAACCATTTATGCTTAAGTTGGGCCGACTAGTTTTCGACCGTGTGCATAAGGGAGATGTTGTCTTATGGAATTCCTTGATTTCAAGTTATAATGTTCATCATGGACATGGAAAGAAAGCTATTGAAATTTTCGAAGAGATGACATTTTATTTGCATACATCCTAGTGTAGAGCGCTATGCTTGTATGGCTGATCTTCTCCGTGCCAATCGGTTGAATGAAGGAGCCAAGATTGTAGAAGATATGCATACCGAACCGGAACCAGGACCAAAAGTACGGGGCTCTCTTCTTGGTGCCTGTAGGATATATTGTCATGTTGAGCTTGCTGAAAGAGCAAACAAAAGGCTTTTCAAGCTTGAGCCTACAAATGCAGGGAGTTATGTACTTCTAGCTGATATTTATGCAGAAGCTGAAATGAGGGATGAGGCAAAGAGAGTGTGAAAACTTCTCGATTCTCGTGAATTGTGAAAGGTTCCCGGTAGAAGTTGTATCGAAGTACGAAGGAAGATCTATTCATTTACGTCTGTCGATGAGTTTTAACCCACAGGCAGAGCAGCCTCATGCCTTGTTAGTGAATTTTGTCAAAGGAGATGAAGCAAAAAGGATATATACCACAAACTAAAGTAGTTCTGTTATGACCTTGATGAGGAAGAAAAAGGAAAGGATTGTGTTGGGTCATAGCAAAAAGCTAGTAGTTGCTTTCGGGCTTATTAATACAAGCGAGGGGGACATCGTGTAAGGATAATTTGCCGATCGAGAGATTATGGTTCGAGATGTGAATTGGTTCAAGAATTTGCTCGTGTGGAGATTATTGGTAGTATATACACAAATCCTCGTCTTATTCAACAGTTGTGTTTGGTAGCTACATTGTTGAATTTAACTGAGCTGCCAATTCCCATTTGCCATTTATGAGAGAAATCAAACCTCAAACTCCATTAAGGTATGGCTTCTTTAGGCGTAATTAAAACATACATTTTTTTTCTTCAACTTACTGTTTAGTTGAAATATTTGAATCAAACCAAAAGGTTGTTGTTCTAGGAATATAGTGCGTGGTTAATTGATGAATTGAAGCAATCTATGTTAGAAATTTCTTTCCTTGCAAAAATTTATCAATAAAAAAAAATTATAAACTGTTAAAATTTAGAATTGAAATGCCAAGTCATCATCAATAGAATTCCATTACTGATTAGTTGAGACTTTAATCTAATGATATTGATTAATGATTGATGTCAATTAGCAATTCAATTGTCTTCTAAATAGATTTTATCAATATTTTCAATCCGATTGAGTTAATCAATTTTTTTTTTTTAAAAAAATAGTTTAATTAATTTATTTCAATCAGTGATATATATATATATAAATATATATATATATCAATTTATTTCAATAAGTGATATTAATTGACTTTAATTAGTAACATTAATTAATTTCTTGATTCTTGGATACATCATGTTTATTGAGACTATCAAATATAAGTTAGATCATATTTTCGAAGACATTTGAATGAAGTTTATATTTCGTCGATAAATTTCAAAATTAAACACTTGTTTTTTTGCAAGTCTAACCATCCTTATTTATGGATGATTCTTTTATGAGACGAGGAAGTCTCCCTCAAAATTTTGAAAATAATATATTTTGAATAAACCTACATTACATTTAAATAGTAAATATATTTATTTATTTTGTTATAAATGTTCTTCCAAAAAAGAATTAACATCCTTTTATAAAAAATATCTTTATTATTGTGATCCCCACAAAAATTTTGCCCCCTCAATATTTATGGTCTTAGATCCACCATGGTCCTTGTCAATATTTCTTTCCGTAATTAACATTTCTCCTATTTTAATGACCAAAATTAAATATCGTTGAAATATATATATATATATATATATATATATTATATTCGTGAGTGTCCAGTCTATCATTTGACGCATCCCAACTAATGTCATGAGACATATCGTCTGAATCTATAACATTTGAACAACAAAAAATTTCGTAGGAAATTAATTTTAGGTAGTAGTCATTATGAATATTGAAATTATTGAGAAGGTATACAATTCAACACCATAATCACAAATTCGATCCTAAAATTTAATTTTTGACTTTCATTTGATTCAGAGTCTTTTTATGGAGTGATTGTAATTTGCAGTAAAATGAAAAAAAAGTAGAACTTTTATATTCAAAAGCTACTACGTAAACAGTTGTATTTTTGAAGAGGAGTGGCTTGAGAGGCTGTAACGTGCTCAAACATACGTGGAGGAAAAAAAAAGAAAAAAAAAAGAAGAAAAAAAGAGAATATTTCGAGAGAGAAAGTGAAACCAGCTCCACATGGAAATGGAATAAAAAGGCAAATCGGTGGACGAACAAAGAGAGAGAAACATTTCAGATTTGATAATATTATAAAGAGAGTTTATGAGAGCATATTCTATCTTTTGTATTATATTTATGTCACAATTTTTAAAATAATTTATTTATAATCATTAAATTTTATTTGTGATAGAAGTCGTTAATAAGGTTATGTAAAAAATTTAACCAATGATAAAATAAGTCTATCATTAAAAGATAAAACAAGTCTATCATTGATTAAATTCTATCACTAAAAAAAATCAACCAGGGATAAAATTGAATTTAGATGTTAATTTAAAATATTTTTAGTTTTGATTTTATGCATAATAAAAATATTTTACCATTTTTTGTTATACATACAAAATCTCCTATTATAAATGTTAATTTAAAATGGTTTAATAGAAAAAAAAAAAAAAAAAGTTAACTTAAAGCAAATAATAAATACCATAGAGATTCCCGCATCATCATCGTCTTCTCTGTTCCCATCCTTCATCCATGGCCGCTCTTCTTGAATCTGCCTGGCGGGTATTCTTTTTTCTTAACTGGGTTTTCATTTGGGAGTTTTTCCCTTTCGAATTTCACTTTTCTATTTGTTCATCGATCTTGGCATTGGGGGTTTCTTGTAATTTTGGGCTTAATTTCCTTTCCTACAGTTCATTTTATTCAAATAGGATCTTGATGTTGAGACCTCATGAATTTCCTTTTTTCCAATTGGAGGATTCAATTTCACAACTTTGACTTGCTGGACCTAGAATTACACTATGCTTCTTTCTACATCTGCTATAATCTTTGATGGGTCTTTTTCTTTTTTCCCCATGATGCAGTATTTGATCACTAATTTCAGTGATTTTCAACTTGCTTGTTTTGGAAGCTTCATAATCCATGAAAGCGTTTTCTTCTTATCTGGCCTTCCCTTTATTTTTCTGGAGAGAGCAGGATGGCTCACCAAGTACAAGATCCAGGTTTCCCTTTTAACTACAACTTCTTATGCTTATTTAGTCAATTTATGAAATTTGAATTAGATTTATCTTTGTTAGTGATCCATGTATGATTATGAACTCAATTAGCAGTTAGCATCACTTTAACTAGTTTTAATTATCATTTAGTTGAGAATGTCACAGGAAATAATGTGACCTTTAAGCTCTATTCACCCTTTGATTATTCTTTCTATCATAAAGAACAAAAGGAGAAGTGAACAAAGAACTGTTTCTCATTAATTGCCATGTTGACAATGTCAATAGTGCTCATACTGAGTTTTCCAGCTCAATAATTACAGTGATGAATTGTTTTCCATACTGATTTAAGTTTTTTCTGTGTAACACTTCCACTTTATTAATGAAAATGTTTTCATTTCCGAAAGTTGTTAAGTTTTTTCTGCTTTTTGCAGGCAAAAAATAATAGTCCAGCAGCACAAGGAAAATGCATTTCGCGTCTTCTGCTGTATCATTTTGGTGTAAATCTGCCAGTTATGATTGTTTCTTATCCCGTCTTCAAGCGTATGGGCATGAGAAGCACTCTTCCATTGCCATCCTGGTATTTTCAGGTTCTTTATGTCCTAAAGCATGTAATTTAGGTGTTTTATCCGGCTAGGTTTTGTCTACTTTCAATTTTTTTTTCTTATCTTGGGTTATATATTAATACCTTTTGATAGAATTTCATTTTTTTGGGGGCTTCATTTGATGTAGGAAAGAAGTATTCGGCCAGATAATATTTTACTTTATTGTTGAGGATTTTGTTTTCTACTGGGGACATAGAATTTTGCACACCAAATGGCTGTACCAGAATGTGCACAGTGTGCATCATGAGTAAGTGAGATTTATAAATGAAAATTACCTGAAACTCTGCCTTCTCTCATGTTAAAATTGTCTTGGGCTGTTTTAAGTTGCTTCTTAAGTGCAGATATGCAACACCTTTTGGACTAACATCAGAGTATGCTCACCCCGCTGAGATCCTGTTCCTTGGATTTGCTACCATCGTCGGTCCTGCTCTTACTGGTCCACATCTAATGACTCTGTGGTTATGGATGGTACTTAGAGTGCTTGAGACAGTCGAGGCTCATTGTGGTTACCATTTTCCTTGGAGCCCTTCAAACTTCATACCTTTATATGGGGGGTGAGTCAATTGGGATTTGTATTGCTTTTAAAATGAATACATTGTACTGTATCCGTTGTTCCTGAAATCGGCTTTGCTCTTGCTCCACAGGGCCTATTTTCATGATTATCATCACCGTTTGCTTTTTACAAAATCAGGCAACTACTCATCAACATTCACTTACATGGACTGGTAAGTTTTGGTCCAAGAAAGATCCTATCATTTATTTTGTGTATATTTTTGGCTTGAACTTCAACAGTGATTGTGTATATCATGAAGTTTTCTAGCCTAATATAATCTTAAGGTGGTTGTTTAGTTGGCAAGATACTAAGATGAAGAAGCAGGAAATTTTGATTGTGGAAATGAGAATAGGAGAGCGTCATTGCGCACATGTCCAAGTTTTCATTTCTTTATTCCATTTTCCCTATAGTATCCTGTTCCTTGGGGTTCTTATTACAAATAAAATAATCAAGTTCTGAAAGAGACGTTGTACCCTCATCAGGGAGGAGGGAGTTGGAGAGCATTATTACACATGTATTCTAGATTTCAATGTTAGGATACCGCCTAACAAGGATAGTGTATTGCAATATGAAAATATGAACTACAAGATTATCGAGTCTAAGGCACTTCGACCTCTCCTTGAGTATACTAACCCAAGCCCTAATACTACACAACAATTGCACACCTTCTCTCAAACCTCTCACCGTAATTTATACTTACTACTCCTTAACTAGCAACCTACTAATACTAATATATCCCTCAAATTCACATGTTGAAGACTTTTTTTTTTTTTTTTTTTTATATCCGTGACTGTCCGGGTCAACTTGCGCACACCTCGACTAATGTCACAAGACATACCGCCTGACCCTACACAATTTGGATGTTAAGGAAACTCGTAGGAAATTAATTCCTATGTAGGCGGGCATCGCCTTAAGCACCCAAAGCCCTCTTTGACCATTAGACCACTTCAACCCAAGTTTTTATGCAGTGTTGGATCATCTTGATTGAGTAAAAAGGAAGATAAATAGATAGAAGTTTTGATTATATAGAAAATTTGAGTGTGGCGACGTCAAGCTTGCTCGTGATTTGATCTTTCATTGAGAAATTCACGTTGATCAATGATGCTATTTTGGAGTTTTCATCTAGCTTGCATCTGTAATGATTATCATGGTAGGTGTACATATGTTTAGAACATCTCAAGAGACTGGTCCATTAAGTAGGGCACATGGAACATGTTCCATTCATATGAGAGTCATTCCAATACACATTTCGAGTTTTTTCATGTGCCTTTCCTTCCCCATATCCATGTATGGGGAAGCAAATAGAAGACGAATACTGACGAAGATGTTTCAACTTCTTTGATGGGCAGGATATTTGGAACCGACAAGGGCTTCCGAAATTTGGAAGCCATAAAAAAGGCAGAAAGTTGATGGGATGATTAGAGAGATGAGGAAGAACTCGGGTACATTTCGTAGTAGGTTTCCGATCTACAGGCACATTTGAAAAGGTTTATAAGTTCTATTTCATCACTCTTTCTTGTGTACGATGATGTGTTTGTATGTCTATTTTTCTGTTTAAATGTGAGTATTCTTGAAGCTAATTGAAAAGCTTACTGTGGAATTACTTGGCTGTCAATTTGTTTTTTTTTGTGTGTTCATGTACCAATTGGCTTACTTAAGAAACTTAATTATGGGATTATGATAGTTGCTGTTTGCTGCTGATGTGTTGAGGTAAAAACAATAATTGAGATAACTTTTTGGCATTCAGATCTTTTAATTTGTTTTGATATAGAAAATTGATGCTGAGTGATTATTAGTTATTACTATTAGGATTCAAATCTCTTTAGTAGAGATTTGGGATCTCCAACCTTCTCGCGAGGTTTCAAGTTTAACTTAATTGTAAATTTTTTTAGGAAATTTGTTGTGTATATCAACTTTAAACCCTCTATTAAAATTATAGCACATTTTTATCAAAGATTTCTTTATATCAAAATTCTGAGTGATTGAACTTAATTAGTTTGTTAAGTGATTGAGCTCAACTGATTGAGTTCAATCAATAACTAGCGATTGAACTCAATCACACTCAATCACTCGATTAGTTTCAATTTTTTGGTATATGTGCAATTATTTTCAGTTTTGTGCTATATATGAAATTTTTTAGCCAATTTTTGTTATACATGAAAAATTTTCATTTTTTTTATAATATATTTATGTATTTTTAAACTTTAAATTTTGTATTGTTTATTTTATTATTTAAATTTTCTAATATATATCATTTTAATTTTAGTATTCATGTAATTGGTTTAAATTTTGTCATAAATTTTGCTCAACAAAACAATTATTTGAATATATGTATTTGAATGTGTTGTACATTTTCATATCATATAACAAATTCTTTTTGAAGTATAAAAAAGGAAAAAATAAGATTTAAATAAATAACAGTTATCAATATTTTTTTTTTTTTTGAAGAAGAAGAATATTTAGAGGATTTGAATGATGATACATGTCAACTACCCTTGGCAATTAATTTGTTTTTTTTTTTTTAACAAACATGTAATATAACTTTTGTAATTATATTTTTTGTTTTTATTCAAAAAAAAACAAAAAAAAAAAAAAACAAATGAGATCTTAGTGTACTTAATCATTACTTGGCTTGAATTAAAAATTAAAAAAAGAGAGAAATTTAAAAACGTTTATGGGATGTTAAAATATTTGGAGTACCCCCGACCAATCCAACCAACTTGACGGATTGGGTTGGGTACAAATTAATTAATTTTTTGGTTTGGTTGGTTTATATGTTAATCTAAAATTATTTTTGGTTGATCCGTAATTTATTATTAAGTTAAAAAAATATTTTTTTTTTATCTAGAACATGATTATATAGGTATATATTTACTTTGTTTTTATTATTGTGTTTATATTTTTTATCCTCCAAAAATCTTCCATAAAAGTTAAATTAGAAGTTATTAGGTTGATGTTTTTAAAAATTAAAAGCAAATAACAAAAACATATTCAATTTTTAAAAATAAAATATCAATCGATTCAACTCAACTAAAAAAATATATGCTTGAATGATGTTGTTTTAATACATAGAACTTCACCAGTCAGTAGATTCATCAACTTAAAAATTTAGGGTTGTCCAAAATATTGCCTCAACACAATCCATATACATCTCGGGTTACTTTTATAATATTTTGCAAAAACAACATTTTTAAGTTGGGCTTCTTACGAGACTAAGCTAAATAAAAAAAATATTTACAAAACTATTCATAAGGAGAACATTTAGCAAATTTAAACCACCGCATTTAACAAAAAAATTTCTTTTATCGTAAAAATACATAAATGCCCTCCTCCTCAAATCAACGTAAAACAATTTTTACGCTCCGTCTATTTTTCTTTTAACCTAAAAATCTTTTAAAATTATAGTTTTCATTTTTTTCTTTTCATTCCTTATAAAGTTTAATACAGTTTTTATTTATCTCATTTTTTTTTAGTTGTTTTGATTTTTTCAATTACAAAACAAATTTAATCTATATTTATAATAAGTATGCATTTCAAATAAATAAAAATTTATAGATCGGTGTTGTCTTTGTAATATGGTGTTATGTATAAGTACTATATTTTTTTACTTGAGTATAAATATCAAATTAATGTCATATTTCATGACTAAGATATACTTATTAATACAATATTAAATTATTAATACATTATTAAATACTGTATTAATAGTTTAATAATGTTTAGTGAGTATTATTTTGTTAGAATATAGTTCATATTGTATTAATTTTTTTTTTGAAATATAATTCATACCGTATTAATAATACATAATATTGTATTAATAATTTAATATTGCATTAATAAGTATCAATAATACAATATTGCACCGTATTTATAATATAGATGCAAATATTTATCAATTTGACTACATTTATAATTATTTTTTTAGTTAGTTCATACTGTATTAATAATACATATAATACTGTATTAATAATTTAATATTGTATTAGTAAGTATTAATAATACAATATTAAACCGTATTAATAACTATATATGTAAATATTTTTAAATTTAACTACATTTTCTAAAATAATTGATCCACTAAAAATCTTTACTCTTAGACAATTTGATATTTGGAGAATAAACCTAAAAATTGAATTTACAAATAGAAAAAAAATATATGAAGTAACAATGAAGACTTAAAAATTTTTAAAACAAAAATTGATGGAAAATATATATACAAAAAAACATGATAAAAAAAATCATGAAATTTGGATAGAAAAGAAAAACAATAGATTTTGAAAGAATAATTAAAGGTAATTGATTTTTTTTTAAGAAGCTACTAGAAAATATTAAAAAAGAAAACAAGATAAAAAAAAATATAGTGACAATGCGCTAATCAAATGCAATTTGAAAAAAAAAAGAAGAAGTAACGCAATTCGGATTGACAGCTTAATAAAAGGAAGAATGAAAAAACTAACGTGAGAAGTAAGCTAAGGGTATTGACGGTATTTTTAAAAGATATTTTAATTAAATTTAAAACAAAAAATATAATTACAAATACTTTCAAATATGACTAATTTTGTAATGAGTGCAATTTGGGTGCACCCCGTATAGCACTCCCACCGTGATACCACCCATGTGGCACATTTGGTGTCACACATCTCATCTCTCTTTTTTTTACTTTATATTTATTATAAAAAAAAATTAAAAGAAGAAAGAAGATGTGTGGCTCTAAATGCAAGGTATCACGGTGAGGGTGCTACCCGGGGTGCACCCAAATTGCTCTCTTTTGTAATTATTTTCCTAAAAGTGGCTATCCACTACAATTTTCCTTTTAAGTTTCACTTTAGTGCTTGTGTTTCAAAATTAAGCATTTATATCTCTTACATTTCAATAATATTCTATTTTAGTTCTTTAAACAACAGAATCGTTAGGGAGATAACGGAATGTTGACTATGATAATGAATAAGTTAATTTTAAAATATAATAAATTAATGTTGTGATTACTTACACAAATTTAATTTCTAAAAAAAATAATTAATATGTAACTTCAAAAGACACATTAAATTTGTTTTAATGTTTTTATTTATAAGAAAAGAGGTGTCAATTAAATTAAAAAAAATTGAGAGGTGAATAGATTGAAGTTAGAGGATCTAGATTTGGATGTGCTTTTGAAATTGAAGGAATTATGTTTGGAAATTTTGCGAGAGAATGTGAAGATTAAAGAAAATGAATTGGAGGCTTCATCTTCGTTGCTGCTACTTGCTAATGAACCAGTCGTGGAAAGCCGATGAGTCTGATATTGCAAGAAAATTAATTTTAGATTTCAAATTACTAAAAAAAGAAGTTTATTTTTTTTAGAAATTAAATTAAGTAACCACATCATCAATTTATTATATTTTAAAATTAACTTATTCATTATCCTAGTCAGCATTTCGTTATCTCCCTAACGGTTTCCTTATTTAAAGGATTAAAATGAAATATTATTGAAATGTGCTTGATTTTGAAATATAATGACCAAAGTAAAATTTCAACCAAAAGTCAGGGGCTAAAAAAAGTTGTTTTCCCTACTATTTTCTCACATGAATTATTTTTTAAAAATTGCTCTAACTAACATGCAATTGCACACTATATCAATCACTCTTCATAAAATAAATTAAAAAAAAAAGCATTTGTTTGAGTTTGAATTTTATTAAATCATAAAGTATCATAATTTCAATAGTGTTAATGTACTCTTTAGTTACTAAAATATCTCAAGAAGTTATAAGTTTGAAATCATTCACCACTAAATATCATTGAATTAATCGAATGGGAGTTGGTGTCGCGATTCATTATCTGGTTTGGTATTAATTCATTTTCACTCCACGATCACGAGTTAGATCTTGGAATCGGTATAATCTCCTTCTCCAAGTTGTACTAAAAAAATATATATCATTGAATTAAATGTTATCAACTTTACTAAAAAAAGTTCAAACAATAAATAAAAAAAAATATATTGAAATCAATCGGTAATTATTTTTTGGTTAAAATACTATTTTAGTCTTTGAATTATGGTGTTGGTTTCATTTTAGTCCCTCAACTTTTAAAAGTTCAATTTTAATTCTTAAACTGGTTGAAAAATCGAAGAGAGAGAGAGAAAATATATATTTTTTATATTTTTTTATTTCAACTTAACAGATTTTTAACTTCGAATAAATAATAGGGACCAAACTTAAGTTTCTTTCATAATTTAGGGACTAAAATTGGACTTTTAAAAGTTGAGAGACCAAAATGAAACCAACACCATAATTCAGGGATCAAAGTAGTATTTTAACCCCTTTTTTTAGCATAAAAGATTTATTTTTAGCCCTTAGTTATGCATGTCGATAAAGAACATGTACAAATCTAATAAGTAATAACCACTTAAAATAATGCAATTTGCTTGAAGATGTTAAGTTTACTAAAATTTAAATTAAATTGAAACTAAAATTAATTATATTAAAATCGTGGGGATTAAAAAAATCAAACAAACAAATTATATAGATTATCTATTTTACGTGGTTGTCATTTCATTAAATTTCTTTCCATTTAGATCTGATGTTTGAATCACTCAATTCGTATTCAATTGGCATATATGGAACCAACTATTCATATAATTTTATTAAATTCTTTTTGCTATATTTTAAATCAAACCACTAGAAGCTAGACTTGGTTACAAAAATGTATTGTGTATATAATATTTATTTTTTAAAACCATGTATTATGTGTTTTTTTTAGTACACATGTATTATGTATTTGATGAAATGATTCAATACTTGAATTCTAGTATTATAATCATTTATAGCAATTTAATTAGTTATTGATGTCAATTGTACTTCTAAAAGAATCAATATCAAATGACATGTTTGAAATTTTTTAACATGGTTTTTTTTTTTTTTTTGAAGGAATATTCCAAAAGGTTATTTTGATCAGCTTCATATTAGCTATTTAGGTAGTGGTCAATTTTTGTCTAAATTGTGTACCAAAATCAAATACATTGTTGATAAAATACATTGTTAACCAGAGTTGTAGCTCATCGACATGAGTCACTCAATACCTTCTCGTTCAAGTCCTATCATCCTCCTTAATTGTATAGAATTAAAAAAATGTATAAAATAACCGAATGGATTAGTGGTGTTGGGTTTTAACCAAGTGTGAATGAACTATAACAAACACTAAATTGGCTAAATTAGTAGATAACATACACAAGTAATTAATCATGCATAATACATTCTGGAAAATCTTCCTAATTTGCGGAATTACGAATTTAATCGAAAAGGAAGATATTCTACTGCTACTATTCCTATTCGCTTAGGCGAAATTTTACGAAGGAAAAGTTTCGCTAAGGCGAAAATCTAACAGAAGACAGACCGATTTACTAACCTTTTTCCCGAGACGCGTTGAAGTTGCTGCTTCGGATCCGCGAGGTGTCCTCTGCGATGGATCCGTGAGAAGTCTTCGTTGCGGCGAAACGAGGC